>CM053792.1:529817051-530017051 GCA_028749045.1 Cupressus sempervirens
AAGTTAGAGACAGTAGTATCTCTACGCATCGACACGTGTATCATTCTGTGACTGATTTCTTTTCGCCCAAGAAAGCCTCCTAGTGCTTTTTGTTGCTTGTTTTTGTTTGTTGCTATTGCTTTTCTTCAGACACCTTTGTGTGCTCCTACTGGCTTCAACCCTGCTTTGTTGTAATCTTTCAGTCCCATAGACCTCTTTTTGGTCTTTTGTTGAAAATTAATATCATTATCTTATCTTATCTTATCTTTTCCATACCAATCCACAAGAAATTTTTCTGAATTCTTTCAATGGCTAGAGCCTACTTCCTAGGTATCTTAAAAACACTCAAAGCATATAAAGGCATATTCTGTAAAGTGGATTTTAGAACCATGACCTTACCAACCTGGCTAAGGAGAGATCCTTTCCAGCCAGCTAGCTTTGAGTGAAATTTGTCAATCGGGGAACTCTAGAAGGAATCAGGCAGGTCCAGACAAAGAGGTAACCCAAAATAAGACCCCAGAAGGTTGCCAACCTCACAACCCATAATTCTTTTAATCCTAATTTGTCTATTATCATTAACGTTAATGAAATAAATCAAACTTTTGTTGCAATTAATAATTTGTCCAATAGCCTGCCCATAATCCTACATACACTTTTTGTTGGTTTTGCACTTTTGACATAATTTCATCAAAGATCTGGTGATATCCTGGTAAATCCAAAATTGAGAGCATGATACCCATAGAGGGCCATGAATGGTGTCATCGAAATAGACATGTGATGCATAGTGTTATAAGAGTATTCACCAAGGTTCAACCACTTTACCCATGCCTTTTGTTATCTTGCTATATAATTATAGAGATATCCCTCAACCCATTTACTAACTATCTCAATCTAACTATCGGTTTGAGGGTGGTAGCTAGTGCTTGTGGTAAGCTTTGTCCTATACAACCTGAAGAGCTCCTACCAAAAAATGCTCATGAACCTGCTATCTCGATCACTGAAAATGGTTTGCAACAACCCATGCAACCTAAAATATCTCCCTGAAAAACCAACACCACTACTTGTACTATGGCATATGCAGACACAATGAAAAAGAAGTATGCAGACTTAGTTAATCAATCCACCACCACATAAATGCAATCCTTGCCTTGGACCTTAGGTAGGCCTGTGATACAATTCATCAACACGTTGTCCACTTCTTGTCTGGAATGGAAAGGGGTTGTGAAATATCCCTAACCAGATATTTACTCGGTTTCCTTTTTAACAATATATTCAGGACTAAACATTGCAGATGTATTACGAACACAATTGAAACCAGTAGAAATCTAAACAAATGTTTAACCAGCTTCTTCATGAATATCGTATTCAAAACGCAAACATAAACAAATGTAATACGATATAACAATAAAACCAGAAGATTCTCCACAAGATAATAACTGGTTCTTTCCAAAATAACATTCAAGATTCAAGAATATAACAATGTGTTACAAACCAGTAATATAAAACCAGCCAACTCTTATAACTCCTTAAAATATGTTATTGCATTTTGAAATACAGTTTAATAGTTAGATTGGAATACTAGAATAAGAACCTATAAGCACATATGAAACACCTGAATTGATGTCTCCCCGAACAATGGGTTTGCGTCCACTATCTGTCAGCACAAGGGGCTATGTCCTCATACTAGCTGAAAGATGAAACTTTCTTAATAACTCTCACAAGAGAGAAAATTGAAACTAAATCACAAATGAAGCATGCCCAAATGAAAGAGTCACATCTCTTTTATCCTCACGACTGTGACTCTTCAACTTCCCTCTTGGCCTTTCGTCTTATCTCTCATTGTCCTTTTGCCCACTTTGTAATATTAAATTGACCTTTAATATTTTGAGTCCATGCTCCCCAAGTCAATTTTAATATTATATATAATATGCTTTTAATATTTCTAATGTCCCAAAAAGGGGGCATTACAGGTTGCAACAAACCACCTGGGCATTAATGCCCATGTTTATTTTATTGAAACACTAGGCATTGTCTCACATACTATAACATATATGTTTTGATAACTCTCAAAACATTCTTCTTGATAGAAGATCCTAGCACCAATAAAAACTTGTCCTTGTAGATGATCAAGTCATTAATAATGGTGTATTTGTCATCTCGAATAATAACATCTATGATCCCAATGGCCGATGTATCGTTTGCATACTCTGCTGAGATCAACTCCCTCCACTCATTTGCTATCACTCCCAAAGATCTCAAATGAGGACTCCTTCAAAGCTTACCAGCAACAATGTTTTTCTTTCCCTTGACAAAAATTATGTCAAAATCATAAACTTGTTATTTTCTAACCCACTTTTGCTGCCTATCATTCAGATGTTTTTCCCAAGGCAGTGCTTCGTACTATTATTACCAGTTTTAACTACAAATTTTCTGCTCACCAAATATTGTTTTAATTTAGCAAGGGCATGCATAATGGCCAGCATTTCCTCGTCATATATGTTGTAACTCCTCCCGGCACCTCTCAACTTCCTACTTTCAAATGCATTAGGGTGCTTATCCTTCATTAACACTGTCCAAACACCATCTCCTAGGGCATCATAGTGGAGCTCGAATGGTCTACCAAAATCTGGAATACAAGGTATTTTTTAGTGGCTAATATTCGCAAATTGGCTAATTTTAGAATTTTTTGGCTAGTAATTTCACTAATAATTTAAGATTTGATACAACCTAAATCGCCATAGTTAAAATTTAGTTCTAGAATATTTAAAATCGCTCAATAATTTATTTTACTGAAAAATTTAAACTCAAATATTTGCCACAATATTCGTTACATGATTAGATTTGAGTCACCTAAATATACTATATTATTGGAGAAATTATATTGAACTCACCAATAATTATCATAATTATTAGTTACTTTAGGAATATACCACCAATATTTAGTTTTCAATATTGATTTAAAGTATATGTAACAAGCCTCATAATATTCCACGAGATAAAAAAATGTTCAATTTTGATTTGTAATATTCCAAGGTGATTAATGAACTTCCTATTATTATTGAGATTCATCAATATTTTATACAAAAAAATTATGATTCAAAAATAATCACCAATATTAATCATATTTAGAATAAAAAATTGTGAGATTTGCCAATAGAAATAATTTTGTTTTTTCAAAATAATGAAATATTCACCAATATTTTATATCTTTTTTTGGAGGTGGCTTTCTTAAAGTTTACCTTACTGGAATAACTAAAACTAGTTAAGTGCTCATCAATTCCTTGAACCTGTCAAAATACTTTTGGGTTCTATCTATCCAGTCAAATGCATCATTTCAAGTTAAATTTGTGAGAGGGGCTATTGACTAAGACTATCACTTCAAAAAACAGTGGTAGAACCCACAAAGGGCCATAAAACCCTCGAGTTGTGAAAGATCCCTAGGTGACGGCCAATCCATGATTACCTAGATTTTTTTGGATCCACATGTATACCCTCACCATTGATAATATGTTCCTAAGTATGACAACTCACTCATCCCAAATTCACATTTTATCATTTTACCATTCAAGCACTCCCTCTCTAGGATGCTCAATACAGTATCAATATGTTTCAAATGTTCCTACCAAGTCCTAATGTAAATAAATATATCATCAAATGCTTTATACAAATACTCCTTCTCTAGCAACCCGATGCTATAGTAACCCACAATTCTTCTTGGCAATTGGAAAATGATGACTCGACCACCAACTTCTAAATTAACTTGAAGCTCAAAAAACAAATCACGAGACCATATCTTCCAATGGTGACAAGATTGCTAGCAAAGAGGGTTTGCATTCTCCAAGACGTAAGATTAAACTCCACAATTTCTCCAATTTCATATTATATCCATGTTAAATTTCAACCAAAATTAAGGAAGAAATAAAATAATGCACAACAATCAAATAACACCTAAGATTACCTGGGAGAAGCCCTCCTCACCGAGGGAAAGAACCAAGCCCGCCAATAAACAATTACAAAGTTTTCCCATCTTATGATTGAAATCCTCAAGACTATTCAATCAATATGAGTAAGGAATATTATTTTAATGATCAATCATAAATCATTCTCTCTGCTTAACAATATAGCCAATATGTTGAGAGAGTTCTCAAAGATCTGATGTAGAAAATGCATATCTCGCTGAAGAAGATTACTACACATCATTCGACCCACACATCGCCAAAGAAAATTATATCATAATATATGATAAGTAGTTTATAAAATCTTCTCAGAAAATTGTCTTTAAATCATATACTATCATCACCATGCACACACACCCCTATGTATATGACTTGCTTCAAAACATGAATAATAATTTTCATAATAATCTCGTCATTGAAATGATGAATAATAATGCATCATACTCTTCTTTAAAACATTACACACAAAACATTCATAACTGTCATATAAACTTCAATCGACCCATAAGAGAGTGTTGTTAGAGAAGACAAAGAAAACCACTGCTGCTAGAAATGCAACCTGATGAGGTGGGAAATATTGTCGATTTGTGTGCCATGTCGTACGTTCAGTAATTTCTTCACTTTGACAATAATGAATACAACCAGTAATAAATATATGCCAATAAGAGATGTACGAACCAATGCTAAATATAAGCATATGAACTACGTGTAAAATCAAAACTACTAAGGGAGAGGGGGTGAATCGGTATTTAAAATAGTAAGCAAACCGAAATTAAAGAAAGGAAGAAAAGAACATAGATGTTTATCTAATGGAAACCCTTTTGGGTAAAACCTACAATATACTAATCTCAAAAAATGGGCTTCTACCCAATACAAAGAAAGAGTTGCAACTCTTGCTCAACCAAACAGCATATAGGCTTCAACCTTAGCAATCAGCAGCAACAAACTCTTGTGGGCTCCAACCCTTAACAAACTGATAAAGAAATAGGAAATTACAAACTAAACAAGCTCTTGTTTTAGCAGAATGCTAGATATTCAAGATCAATGTTACAGATATCTTAATAAGACACTACACAAACCAGCACACTCAATTCTAACAGAGGTCCTTGCTTTTAACAAAGCACTTTGTGGAAGAATTTTCTCACAAGACAACCCGTTGTCTGCAACTTCAGAACTCAAAGCAGTCCATTTTCTCTTTTGTGTATAGTTCAATGTCACACCCGTCCTCCAAACTCTTTTAGCTTCAATCTCCCTCCTATCATTTTTAGAGCTCATATTTTCCATGACATCAAGCATTTTCCCACTATTTTTGTTAAAATGTATTCTCTTCTGTAAAAATTTCCTAAAACTCAATAATTGCTCCTATATTACAATTGTCTGTCATTAAATAAAAAACACATTGATTTCAAAAAAGAAGAGTCCGTTGCTGCTCACTACCGTTCAATCATTATCGCTTTATTCCTAGTTTTTGCATCTTTGTATTCGCCCTGAGGATACTATAACATATTTGAGGAGTGCTTCTGCTTGATTTTTTATTACACTTGCTCATACCGGAATAAGAGCCTTCTTTTTGGGTATGGTTTTTTGATATTACTCAAAAAGAAACAACCCGTATATTTTACTCCAACAAAAACTTCTTGACTGTCGTCCATCCACACTATCAAAATGTCAAGCATTTAAGTTGAGAGGAATCAAATCATTTTATTGTCATAGTGTCCATGTTATCAAACCTTTGTAATGCTTCAGCATGTTGTCCGACTAATTGGGTAGTTAGACGGTCATGGGTACAGCCATGGTGGTGTCACTTCATTGGCACCGTGTCGGATGTTATAAATATGGCATACACTTATGTAATTGGCATCATGTTGGTATTGAATATTATTGTACGGAAGCATTTGATGAAAGAGTAATACTTTACTTTGTTAAGCTATATGCTTATGTTCACCTACGAGCTGAACATTTGGCACCATTGTTAGGGATTTGGATATGTTGCCTACTTGGCCTAGTTGCGGGTGAGGATGAGGACCTTCTCCTCCTCAATGTTAAGGAGGTTCACTTGTTTTGGGCTATTGGCATCTTCATGGTACCTTGGACCACACCATCGACACAATTTCTAAGGAGTGTCACCCTTTGGGCAATCTCTGGCAAAGTGGCCCAATTGGCTACATGCACAGCATTGGATTATGGGCCTTCCCTTGGAGTCATACTGTATTTGATTCCTATTGTCATTTCCACCCCGTCCCCCTCGATGGTTGTTTGTGTAGCCACAGATGTGGCATTTTTGTTGTTCCCCCGCATCTCATTATTAGTGCTAGAGGTGGATGGTTGTTCCTACTTGAAGAGTATTTGTTGGCTTCATGTCTTCATGTTATAGTAGCACTCCTTCATAGAATGACCCAAAACCTAACAAATATCACACATCACCTTCTTAGGACATGCTCCCCTTCTACATCTTTTATCTTTACAATTGGTACACCATATTTCTTCCTCCTTTGTATGGCTAGAGGTTCCCTTCATGGACTCAAACCCCTTCATCATCCGCTCTATGTCCTTTTGGAGGGCCTGTACCTTCTTGTTGGGTTCTTTGTCGTTGTCGACACTACTTTCCTCTTCAACGACTCGTCACTCTCAAAGGAGGATGAGGATTTACTCTTCTTCTTTTTCTTTTTATTTGTCATTTTGCCCTAACTTTCCAAGTTCATGGCACAATCGTAGGCGTCTGTGTATGATGTGGGCGGGACTATCTTCATCTTCCTTCTCAGTGCCCCGTTGAGTCCTTCTACGAACCACCATTTCTTTTATTCATCGGGGGGTTGAGTACCCAGCCTGCTAAGAAGATCCTTGAGCCTTCGATTGTAGGCTCGTATGGTTTCCTTTTTTCCTTGTTTGCAATTGTAGATCTCGGCGACGACCTCGTTGTCATCCCACAGCAATCAAAATTCTGCTTGAAATTCTTTTTTGAGATTGTCCCATGTGTTGATCTTCACCTTGTCGATATCAAAAAACCAATCCACCGCCACTCCCTGTAGGGTGGCTGGAAATTGTTGCAACCACTTGTCCACATTTGTGACCGAGTTGGCGGTCCATACAGTTTCACATGTATGGCAATGTCATACGAGGTCTTCCTTCCTATCGCCTGTGAACTTCGAGAGTTTTTGTTTCTGAGACATCGTGTTTCTCATCCTCTAACAACCAGTTGTGTCTACCACTCGATTGTGTCCTGAAACTATTAAGAATTGGTCCCGACGGGTTACTCTGACCACCGTGCAGTGGCCCTCTAACACTTCCTTGTGCCCCAATGTCCTCTGTTGGCCTCACCTCCTTTCCTAATTCTTCAATGGTTCCCTCTAGCAGTAGTGTACGGGATGAATGTAGAAATTGTTTCCTTGTCTCCTCGAGCACAATTAATCTATGTCGTGTTTCCACGAGCAACTCCTCGTTGCTTCGTACTCGCCATTCAAGTAAACTATGGCACCCTTCAGTAGTTTCTACACCACCCACACAGTTGCCTTCTGCCACACTTGGTGATTCTTCTGACTGCCCCACTGTCCGTTCTTTGGCAAGTTGTCTTAATCACCGCCTTCGTTCGGCTTGGATTAAATCTCCACACACAGATTGTAATTCATCAATATCCTCCCTCAAGTTCCTATTTTTATTTAAGAGGTTGGGCATTTGACATAACCATTATAAAAAAAATAAAAAATAAAACAACACTCTTTTATTTATTCACTCTATATACATCATGTGGTCGACTCTAAGCAATAGTTACAGACTCTTGAGTGCTATTCATACCATGGCTCAAAAGCTCACAGTTCAATTTTGCGACGTCGTACATCTCTCTCTTCATAGATATTCTTGGGGATTTGTTGACAACGTTCCTCTTGCTCCCCTTCTTCCCTATGTCTCTTATGCGACAGGTATGCTTGTGCAATTAAACAAGGGAGTTGGTCTAGGAACCTGTTCATTATTGGGCTTGCATGCATGGCATCCCACACAATATCCTGTGTAACCTCGTTTTCCATGGCTTCTCTCCGTACGAAGGTTTTGTGGCTTATGTGATACAGGATGTGAAAGTTTTGGGTTGCCTTGTGCTCGCCTTCCAGGGGTTCTGTCTCGTCCTTATCATTAGTTTTCTGGTTGTCTGGTATAGGTATTGCCATTTATCCTCGGCAATATGATATCGAATCATTCCAATCTCAATCGTTCGACCTAGTTCACACAAGTGACAAACAAAGCAAGTTCTGAAAAAAAGATGGGAATAGTTTGTGAAATAGACAAAACATTATCCTATTGTTGTTTGACAGAGTAACACTCCACTTTACTATCCGCCAAAAACTTGTGACTCATCATCATTGTCAAACATCTCCTAACCATAATGCTCAAACCTTAGCAACCTTATCCCAAACATAATAAGTTTCAACATAAAGCCAAGGCATTTCCATAAATCTAGTAATTATGCTACGACAAACACCAAAGAGAACACAGTTGTTACATTTTCAATAGTTACTCCTAGTGACTCCCATGACACATAGATATGATGATTAATCCAGAAAGAATTTCAACAAACTTACTGTGCATCCCAAAAGGAGAATCCTGACATTTGGGTTACTCAAACAATGTTGCAGTAGTATCCAAGACATATGTTACACATGTTCAATTTACGAACTTCAGACTACATGTAATTTTTAGTTATCATCATCAACTGCAAGACAATAGGTAGCAACACATGGCACATACCAATAAAAATAGCAAAGACTGACAACATCATAACAAGATTGATCATATGTAGGATCAAAGGTGCCAACATACACAAACTTCAATAAACACGTCAATGCTAAAGAAAAAGTGCCACCATAGATGAGATACTTGGGAACATCAACGAAAAAACCTAACAATCTTCCCCTATTTTCCATTGATGGTAAGCCAATTTGAAAAGAAATATGACTACTCCCAACAACTCCCCCCGAAAATATACTCCCCCTTCATCATCAATGAAAAGAAAACTAAAATAGACTGAACCAAATTGTGAGAACCTAAGAACTAGATATTACAATTAAGCCCACCTGTTAAACAAGAACCAACTAGTGGGGTAAGAAACACCCAACTTGCTTCAAAGATACTCAAAATGTTCCCGAGGTAGGGGTTTTGTAAAAATGCCAGCCACTTGTAATTTTGGGAAAACATATTCCAGTTTGACAGTATTGTTAGCAAATAACTTCCAGATAGTAATACTTAAAATCGTTATGTGCTTGTGGCAAGAGTGCATGACAGGGTTCTTAGAGATATCAATAGCACTTGTGTTATAACAATATATGCAAATAGGATCTTCAAACTAAATCTTGTAATCAACCAAAGTGTTCTTCATCCAAATTACCTGAGTACAACATGAAACTGTTGTGATATACTCTGCTTCGGCAGTACATAAGGAAGTGCAAGATTGTTTCTTGCTGAGCCAAGAAACCAAACAACCACCTAAGTAGAAGGCAAACCCACTTGTGCTCTGCTTCTCATCCAAGGAGCCATCCCAATCTACATCTATATAATTTTTTAGAAAAATATCGGAACTTTTTGGAAACCATAGACCATAATCAATTGTCCCTTAAAGATACTTAAAGATTCTTTTAACCATTGAAACATGTGTTTAATTGGGTGATGCTTGAAAGCATGCAACAAAACCATCAACCTACATAATATCTGGTCTAGCAGCTATAACACACAATAAGCTTCCTACCATTGACTAGTAAAATGTTTGATCAACAATGGTAGACATGTCATCCTTACTTAGCTTGGATCTGGTTTCCATAGGAGTATTAACCAAATCGCAATATTCCATTTTAAATCTTTTCACCAGCCCCTAACATATTTAGCTAGTGAAATGTTAATACCATTAGCTGATTGACTAATTTGCAGCCCAAGGAAGTTAGAAAACCCGCCTATCATAGACATTTTGAATTCACTTTTCATGCAATCAACATATGTCTTGTTCATTTTAGAGTTGTCACTATCAAAGATCAGATCATCAACATATATAAAAACTATAAGAATGTTGTTACCTTCATTTTTGACATACAAGTTGTCAACATATCCTTTCTTGAAACCTTGTTGATGTAGATAGCTGTACAGCTTCTCATACCAAGCTCTAGGAGCTTGTTTGAGTCCATAGAGTACTTTCTTCAGCTTGCATACATAATCAAAATTGTTTGTTAGCAGAAAACCTTCTAGCTACTCGACATAAACTTCCTCATTCAAGTCACCATTTCAGAATGCAAATTTGACATCCATTTAATAAACTTAAAAACCTTTCAAAGAAGCATAAGCTAGAAACATTATAATGGTTTCTGGTTTAGCTACGGGTGCAAAAGTCTCATCAAAATCAACACCCTCAACTTGTGTGTTACCTTTGCAAACCAAACATGCCTTATTCCTTATAACTTTACCTTCTCCATTTACAATATTGCCAAACACCCATTTCATCTCTATTACATTCTTGTTCTTTTGCCTAGGCACAAGCTCCCAAGTGTTGCTTTTGTGAATATGCTACAACTCTTCCATCATAGCTGCAATCCAATTCTCATTGTTGGTTGCCTCTTCATTACATTTTGGCTCATACAAAGACATTAATGAAAACTCATCATCCTCAAAGTAATTAACATTCTTTCTAACAGTTTGTCTTCTCCTTTCAGCTATTACTTGGTCTAAGGGTGAAATATCCCAAATGGATATTTACCCGATTTCTTCCACAATAATATATTCAGAACTTAAGCATAGGTAGATGTATTACGAAACAACAATAGAAACTAGTAGATTCTCCAATAGATATTAAATCATTCTTTCTCAAAAAGAATGATCAGGATTCAAGCATATGAAAATGTGTTACAAACCAACATTATAAAACTAGTAAACTCTCATAAAATCCCCTAAAACATGTTATTGCATTATACAACAGCGATACAATAACCAGCATTCAAAATCCAATCTTAAACACAGTTTTACAGTCAAATTGGAACACTAAGAGAAGAACCTGTAAACGCATACGAGACACCTGAACTAACGTCTCCACGGACAATGGGTTTGTGTCCACCATCTAGTGGCACGAGGTGCTACATCCTCAGACTGGCTGAAAGCTGAAGCTTTCTGAATAACTCTCTCAAGAGAGAAATTGAAATCAGAATCATAAATCAAGCATGCCAAATAAATGAGCCTCCTCATTTTATTCTCACAGCAATGACTCATCGACTCCCTTCCTGAATTTTAGTCTTATCTTTCCTTGTCATTTTTTAGCCCACTTTATAATATTTAATTGACCTTTTATAATTTGAGTTCATGCTCTCAAAGTCAATTCTAGTATTATATGAATATGTCTTTAACTTTTTCTAATATCCCAAAAAGGGGACATTACAAATCTTCCCTCCTCAAGATTGCTTGCCCTCAAGCAATCAGTACTAGGATCCCATATGAATCTACAGTTACCCCTATAGCCCAATTTGAAAACAAATCCAACTACACTACAAAGCAAGGTGTCATTTTGTAACTCATTCGTCAACCGAAACCTTGGATCCCCTACAAATCTATGAAATATTGCTGCACCTGTAGATTGTACAACCCTAATCATCCCCGCATTCAGTCTCAAACTGAGTAGAACTACAACAAAATCCTCAACAAGCCATAGATATTGTCAACACCTGGATACCACACCCTGTTGTCATGACCAGCTGATATGATGAGGTAGAAATGTATCAAGAGGCTATGTATAACCTAGTAAATAGTGACGACCTGACCTAGATAGATGATGTAAGAAACAAGCTGCTCAAAAGCTGCAACTAACACCACGGGCACATCAAAAACCATACCGTCGTCATAAATTTGGAGAACCCCCAAGTAAAAAGGTGCTATGAGTAAGTATGAAGCTGAAAAGCTATTCGTTGTGGTTGAAACATAGCTCTCATCAATACTCCACCAAGATCTATTCAATGGTTAATGTTGGGAATCCATCCAACTCCTGTATAGGGTGGAATCAGAAACTATATTTGGACTGATCCAATGACAAGTGACAGTAGTCAATTCACTACTCCCATCCTATGACCAAGATTTGCTACTAGGAACTGCACTAAGATTCAATATTCTAAAAATAGAATCATCTTCTTCATGACAATCAAAAGGAGTTCCCTTGTTTATCTCAAAAAGGAGATTATTGAAAGTCCAATTGGCATCCATTTCAAACATGGGATTGTCTATAAGTTGAATGTGATCTGAAACTTTGGTTCTTGGTTTTTTGGGACAACTGTCCAAGACATAAGTCTACTAAATGCCATCAAGTTCCTCAATTACTCCTTGGAAAAACTCTTGCCTCTCTTTACCCTCATGTTCTCGAAAATGGTTTGTGATCCTGATCTAATTTTCTACTTCTTGATGAGAAAACCAAGTATCATCCAATGCCTCATGGCCATACTTAAGCTCCCTGTTGAGCTCCTTAATCTTATTCCTTTCTCTATTCAACTGATCAACATATATTTCGACAACCTCAATAATATAATCCCTGTTGAAAAGCAAAAATAATTAATCTGATTTCATAATTTCAAAAGTTGTTTTGACCACCTGCAAATCAGCAACAGGCCAATCTCCTTCCATTTCCTTTTGAGCCTTCCTGTAGAGTTCTACAACCATCTTGTGAGTGTTGTCATAACGTACCAAAGATGCCACAACCATGTCTTCACTAACCTTCAGTTGATTCTTTAGTATTTAGGGTATGCATTTCCTTGTTGTCATGTTGACGCGGTTCATTGTCTTGCAGTGTCATCTTAAGTTATTCCTCCAAATTCATGTCATGGGCATCAAAAAGATATGGTTCATCATACAAAGATTCCAACCTGCTATTACCTTGTGTGCAACCAACCTCATCAACCTGCTTGTCAAAGCTAACTTCCAAATCACTAATATAGAAACTTGAACCTTGTGTAACATCTTCTACGTGATCTCGAGAAGGCCGCAAATTAATGGGGGTTGACTACTCTTCTTTTTCTAGACCCTCTATTAGATGATTTTAGTCTGGTGGAAATTCGTTATACACATTTTTGCACTGGTCTTTTGCAAGGAGATCCTAAGCTAATTCAAAATACTTCATTTTTACCATATTGGTCCTATTTTGAAGTTTTGGATGGAAATCTATAAAATCATTGAAGGCTAATTCTTTATGAATCTTTGAAGAGAGTTTTTTGTACTCAACATACATATTAATTACCTTTGTTTTGCAATACCATTTCTGGTTTTTGACTTGCTGAACACTTGACATGACTGGTGAAGCATCTTCATTCTTTTCCCAACTATTCTCCAATTTTAAGAAAGTTTCTTTCTTTTCTAGTTTTATTTTAGGGTGTCGCATTTCCTCTATATTGCATGTCTCGTGCTGAATTAAAGAAGAATATGTTAGCTTTGAAAAACCACTCTCCTTTAAAGGTAAAGATGACATGGATTTAGTATCATTTACAACATCTGGTTCCATTCGATTATGAATTTCCTCCACAAGAACTTTTCCATCATTGTCCTCTGCTAGATTGCTAATAAAATCTTAAAGTGGCTCCTGGCCTAAAGTGTCCTTGAGATACAAAGCAGCTGAAGCTAATTCTTCTGTTGTTACCTTTCCATCATAATCTACGTCTAATATTCACCCTCGATCACTAATTTTCACATCAACATCATCAAATTCTTTTTTCCTTTCCATTTCTTCTAGTCAAAGACTAGCAATGTACTCATCAAAAAGACTCCTACGAAAGGTGCTCTCTTTAATTGCCCTGTACTCTTGAGTCTTGGGTATCTTCTAGTAATAATGTGCAGTCCTCCGATCTCGAGGAAGCAAATATTGCCTTTGTACTAAGCAGCAGAGTTTTGAAATCATATGTAAGCCTTCGCTATTTCTTGCTTCTCTCCCTTCTTTCTCTCTTGCCTTTTCAATCAGCTCTTCAAAGACAAGCTTGAGATTTGGTTCAGATATCATGGCCAATCACCTACTCCAGCCATGTCAGCCTTGAAGTGGTCAAACGTGAAAGCTGATGTTATCATCATCTTCAAATTGTCCTTTATCCTTGTCCTATCTGCTTCATATTGCTTTCCCAATTCTACCACAACATCTTCAAACAAGTCGTTTGGAGTCAACCCAGGTTCATTTGATGCCACATCCTCGTATGCAGAATAGTCTTTGAACATTGAAAAATAGTTCGGCCAAATTGTTTTTGCCAGTTAATAAGCTAGAAGACTTATGCTCTTCCATCAGCTTTATGAATTCATCACGGTTCTTACATTCCTTGAGGTGCAGTTGTTCCCTCTTAATCCTCTTCTCTTCTTTCTCTTTGGTTTCTAGCCCACGCACATAGTCCTCAGAAACTTCTACTTGATCTATCCGATCTATCTAATAACACCTTTGATCCTTTTCAAGCCTATCATGCACTTTCCTCCATTGGTATTGTGCCTTTGATAAAATCACAAGATGCCAAAAATTCTCTATATTCACTGAGATTTCTCTTTCGTTGCTCATGTGCTTTGTCTCTTTGCTTGCGCTATAAGTCACGCAAATAATTCTCAAAGAGTTCTCTCTCTCTTCCACACTCAATGGCATGAAATCTTGGATCGTTCTCAAATAAAGAGATAACTTTGCTCCAACGTGTTGTTGATGTAAGCTCCTTACACTCCTCCAACATCTTCATAAACTCCCCACGTGCTTTCTTTAAATTAAGGTGCTTCTCTTCAGCTTCATGTTTCTTTCACCGCATTGTAAATTCAAAAAATGCCTACCTTCTCTCTATGAGACTTTTAAGGACACCATATCACTTCTCATTGATGATTACTCGCATTGCTTGCTCCCACGTCCAATCAAATTCTACACGTGTAGATTCTCACAATTTTTTAAAAGCAATTTTTGACTCTATCTTGTTTGCAAATGTCACTGGCTCTTTTATCACGTGCAAAGGTTTGTTATCGAGTACAGGATTGACACTAATCTTTCCAATTACATGCATTGCTCTCTTTGCTTCTTGTAAGCGTTGTTACTTTGAACCATTTGTGTAGGATGAGTTTGTTGCTAACTTTAGTAACGGTGCATAATTTCGCAAAAAAAACCTAAGACCACTTCTCCACACACTTATTCCAATGACAATTATGATACACCTATTCAAACTGTCCGTCTACACCAAAAACGGTTCCTCCATTATATTCCTTCCATCATGACCTAACACTACTTCCTTGAATCTGCACAACTCACGTAACGTCTTTTCCTCATGATCTTCACATTTGTGTGTGACACATCCTCCCTACGCTAGCTCATATCTACTATATGTTTGGTTCAAATATTGTCGATTGGGTGTAGTTGATTTTCCATACTCCTACCACTGTAAGAATTCCAAATAGGTGTAGTGCAGGCTTGATTTCATCAAGGAGAAAAGCCATGGCTAGAAGTCAAATGTACTAGTTGTGGTTGTATCCTTTTCCTTCCCAAGTACTCCGCAATATTCCTCTCCACACAATTTTGCTCTCTTCCCGTGAATGTCTTGTGTCTTGTAGGGGCATGAAACTCCCTACCACTAAGCACAAACCACGAAAATGCAGTCTCCAACCTCCATCAATAACCTTGGATTTCGACCCGAGTCTATGAGAAGATAAGCACGTCACCCGACTAGTATTTAATGCAACTGCAAATGAGACCCAGAGATTACCTACTGTCACAATGGCACTGCGCTAACAATTCTTTATTTCTTCTTTCCAATTTGGTGGGGAATACCATCTGACAAAATCCTCCAAAATAGTTTTAGAACTCAAAATTTGTTTCCAAGCGCATCTTTCAACATTCTTCAAATTGGCAACAGAACTCTCCAAATTTGTTCTAGGCAATCTCTTACAAAATCTTCTTGCAGCATCCCATTGTGAAATAAATTAGTGGTTCCAGTCAGTTAGCCAAGAGACTTCCGCTCATGCATGAATCAAAATTTTGCCATAGACATTCAACTCTTCTATGTCGTGGCTCCGAATGCTCCTTGATATTTGCATTGTTTAGCTTAAGCTTAATGAACAACCACTGAACAAATTTGCAAACATTGGCTTCCATGAAGAAAAATATTATTTCAAGACTTGTAGAATCTCTCAACATATTAGAATATTACCCAAATATCAAATGACTCACAATGGCTTATAAATCTCAGTTTTCTCATATAAAAATACCATACGTTGGACTCAATAGCAATAAGTCTACAACTTTGTCTCTGATAGAACTTCTATTAATGAATTCCTGATTAAAAATCCACAAGTTGGCAATTCTAATTAAATTTTTTGAATAAGTTTCACAGGGTGGCAGGAAAACCAGCTTTGATACCACTAAAATATCCCAAACAAATATTTACCCGAATTGTTCCACAATAATATATTTAGAACTTAATCATAGGCAGATGTATTATGAAACAACAATAGAAACCAGTAGATTATACATATTAAATTGTTCTTTCTCAAAATAATGCTCAGGATTCAACCATATGAAAATGCATTACAAACCAACACTATAAAAACAGTAAACTCTCATAAAATCCTCTAAAACATGTTATTGCATTATACAACAGCAATACAATAACCAACATTCAAAATCCAATCTTAAACACAGTTTTACAATCAAATTGGAACACTAAGAGAAGAACCTGTAAGCGCATTGAAGTGACCTTTCCACGAACAATGGGTTTGTGTCCACCGTTTGCCAGAACAAGGGGCTACGTCCTCACACTGGCTGAAAGTTAAAGCTTTCTGAATAACTCTCACAAGAGAGAAACTGAAGTCTGAATCATAAATCACTTATGCCAAATGAATGAGTCTCTTCTCCTTTTATTCTCACAGCAGTGACTCTTCGACTCTCTTCCTGGCTTTTTGTCTAATCTCTCCTTGTCATATTTTAGCCCCCTTTATAATATTAAATTGACCTTTTATAATTTGAGTGCATGCTCTCAAAGTCAATTCTAGTATTATATGAATATGTCTTTAGCTTTTTCTAATGTCCCAAAAAGGGGACATTACAAACGGATGATCCTTTTGAACAAACTTAGAAGGAGTTTTAAAAGACGAATCACCAATTTCACCTAGTGTGTCATGCTTGGAATGCCCATGCGAGTTTTCAACTTCATCAAGAGAAGAAATTTCAGATCCAGTATGTGATTGTGACTTCTCCTTGGTATTCACTTCACCATTGTCAGTTGCTCCAACTCATAAGAGTGGAGAAGATGTAGGTACAGCAGTGTTGGTCTGAATTTTTACTTCATCTATGTTGTCCGCAATCTCATTAGACTTGTTAGTCAACTCATGAATTTTAACATTTGCAGTTTCAACCAGCTAATGTAACCTCTTGTTATAGCATTTGAAAGCATTACTTTTAGAGGAATGACCAAGAAAAAATCATTCATCAGCCCTAGAATCAAATTTGCACAAGCTATCTTCGTCCCTTCTAATATAACATGGGCTACCAAAAATTTTAATTAGTTGACTGTAGTTGGTTTATCTTTCCAAAGTTCATATGGATTCTTGTTGATCTTGGACCTCAAAAAGGTCCTATTTTGAATGTACAAAACTGTATGCACAGCTTTCCTCCAAAATGTACCGTGTCCCTTCCTTTCATTCATCAAAAATGTCATTTCTCGAACTGTTCTATTCTTCCTTCCCACAACATTGTCTTGTGGAGTTCTAGGGGCTGAAACCTGTGATTTTTCTTTAAGAAAAGCAACCCATGTCATGGCGAGTATAATCATCAATCAGCAGCACAAAGTACTTCTCAGTTAGAAGGCTTGCTGTCTTGTTTGGTCCACAAAGATACCTGTGGACTAATTCAAGTGACTTGCTATTGGTATACTCTTTTGGTTTGAAGGAAGCTCCTGTTTGCTTCCCTTCTTGACAATTCTTACAAACAATATCAGCTCGTTTCTCAATCTTTGGCATGTCTCTAACCACTTCCTTCTTGTTGCTCTTGACCAAATTGTCAAAATTAATGTGTCCAACATGCTTGTGCCAAAGCCAAGCATCATCCATACTACTTAAACAACAGATTGCAGCACTAGAGTCATAAAAAATATAAAGACTTTTAGCTGCCCTAATTGCATTTCCTATGACATCTTTCAATTTCTTAATAATGCAAGAGTTTAAATTAAATCCAAGATCATACCCTTGATCACATAGCTGACTTACATTTAACAAATTATTTTTCAGCCATTTAACATAGAGCACATTTTCAACAAAGGTTTGACCATTATTCAACAAAAGATTACCTATACCAGCAACTTTAGCTAAGGAACTACCAGCAATCTTACTTTTTCACTCTTCATTTGTTTAATAGAATGAAACTTACTTAAATCACCAGTCGTGTGTCTAGAGCAGCCACTATCAATGTACCATATATCCTTCTCATTTTTAGATAGAAGGGAAATTAAAACAACAAGAACCTTAAGTGAAGCCTCTTAGTTCTTCTTCTTCCATACTTCAGTTACCTTTGACATTCTTTTAGTTTCAGCCTTATTAAGTGATCCTGCACCATAGTTCTTTCAAAAATTTGAAGTATGACCAAGCTTGTTAGAACTGTAACAAATTAGATTAAATCTTCTAAATGAACCAAAGACATTCTTTTCAAAATTATAAGACTTTCTTCTAGGAGTGGCCTTGCAATCTATAGCCTTATTTCCAAAATAATTGCATGAAAAACAATAACCATATAAGAAATGTTTGTTCAGCTTGATGACTTGATTTTGTTGACAGATAGTAGGCAACTCGCCATTCGAACCCTGTTGTTCCCTTCCTTTAGACAAAGTCCGCTCACCTTCTTCACAACCAATTCCTCTCTTATCAAGAGTTAGTCTTTGAGAAGCAAAACTGTCATCCAAGGATATGTTGCTGCTGCTGTTTGAAAACTCTAAGCTAGACAAGATGGTAGATTTACCAATCCTTCTAAATGATACAATTTCAGCCTCTAGCTTGGTGATGTTTTCTTCCTTTAGCTGAATCTGATTTTCAAGGTTCTCACGAATTATCTTGCCTTCCTCATTCAGCATTTTGAAATTAGTCAAATGTTTTTCAGCCTCACTAAGATTCATAGCAATCTTCAGTTTTCCCTACTTTCCATTTGTAGCAGATCAATAAGGTTCTGATTTTTCTTCTTGAGTCTTTTAATTTCAGCCAGGGCTACAACTAATTCAATCTCTAAGTCGACATCAGCATCATCCATGTCCACATCTTTATAAAAGTCTTGGTCCTCAAACTAAGCGTCCTTGAAAGATCCCTGATAGATGCCCCTGCTGATCTGCTATAGTTTTTAAATTAATAAACTATATTTTCCTGTGATTTCTTTGATGGTATTTGAGAATAGACAGAAGTTGTAGAAGGTTTTGTTCTTGTTTTGTGTTTTTTGATAGTTTTCACAATAGTAATGAATAATGAACAATAAACATGAGAGGAGACTGAAAATAAATAAGAACATAGAGCCAAATCAGAATTGCTATAAATCGTAACAGGCAGATTTCTGATTTATAAAGCCAAATAATAAATCCAATGCAGTTCCAAGGAGCTTACATCCAACAATGATGCCAAACTGCTGCAAATGGCAGCCGTAAGACTGCAAGGAATCACGTCCCAGCCGAAAGAATCAATCTATAACACTGAAACTATAAATCTGCAACCTGAATCCACAATAAAGAATGGTGTACTCTATTCCTGATAGCAACACACACTGTCTGAAGAATCCAATGCCAATAACTGCTGAGGGCTACGTCCCAGCGAATCCAGAACCTGGGGTTTGCGTCCCAGATGAAGAATTGCTCTCTCAAAGCCAATTCACAAAAACAAGTTTTTCAATATGCAAAAGATGATCTTAGAATGAAGCTTCCATCTCCTTATAACCCCCTCTCAATTGCAAATTGAACCCTAAGTGTCTCCAAGTGGCATTGTGTAGTGAAAATGTTATAATTTCTTATTTTAAAGTGGTCATGTTACTAGAAAATGACCTTTTTCCTCATAGATAGAATTCCATTCACTGAAATGCCCTGAGACCAAAGAGAAAGATTTAGAGAATTTTGAGACCTTTCCAACGAGCTATCACACCATAGGATGCGCATCCAGATGAGGCCAAAAGACCCCTTATTACTCCAAAATGGCTAAAACTTAACCTTATTTAATTTATTTAATCACCAACTTAAGAAACATTTAAATATATTAAAATATTTCCCAAATGGTCCCAAAAGGCCCAAAATGACCAATCAAACATGAATCTGACTTTGTCACCTGTCTGTGACTGATGCCGAACAAGATGGGTCAACTGGCAGTCCATCCCTAAAATCTAGGGATGCTCCTAAAAAGTAGGAGATTGCCCCAATCAACCAAAATTGAGTCCCAATGAATCTCCCCTACTGTGTGCACCTCTGAGAGAACTGTCACTATACTGGGAGTTCCTCCTAAAAAATAGGAGATGCACTCTAAGTCTCCAAAACGTTCGCCGAGGTCTCCAAATGCCTCCTAGACCACTCCTAGTCAATCCCTACAAATTAGGAATCCCTCCTAAATTGTAGGAAATTGTTGTTTACTGCTCCAAAGTACTTAGGAATCTCATGCATGACTCTCAAAGTCCTTGGGTTGGTTCCCTCTATGCTCTGTTGGCCTATGGGAACCAGATAATAGACCAACCTTGCTAGAAATGTTGTCACTAAGGAGGGGCGAAAATTGGGGACATGACAGTCCTCCATAAGCATACAAGCCATATTCTTTTGAAGGTCTTTGACATATGTAGCATGTCAATGCTCCCATATTTCTTGAGTTGCATTGGATATTTGTTACGCTAAGAAGCAACAAGACAGCTTACAATGGCACTCACTGCCTTTGCATTTGCTGTCACTACCTTTTCAGAATTAGAAGGGCTAATGGGAGGATTATGTTTAGCTGAAACGCATTCCCATACATCTAGTCCAACAGCCTTGATATAAATCATCATTCTAAAGCTCCAAGTAGTGAAATATGAGACATCAAACTTGCAAACCTCACCCTTTTCACGCTCCTTCAAATTTAAGTCATCAATAACCATAAATAAAATCTCATCATTCTGAGGATCAACCTGACTGCTATAAGTATCATCATTTTTATCTTTAAAATATCATTCTTTATGATTTATCAGCTCTCCAATGACATTTGGAAAATCTTCTTGTTCTCTTACCTTTTGTATTCCTTTCATCTTGGTTGTCATCTTCTTTATCGTAGGGACACATTGAGGCAAAATGGCCTAGTGTCCCACAGTTGAAGCATTTTAAAGTGATCTTTCCTTTGCTCTTGCTAAGGCCATTTTTTCAGTTTCCTAACAAGGTCTGCACTTTCCTCATTTGAACCTTCATCCGAGCTTTCACTATGTCTTTTCTTCTTGTCCTTGCTAGTGTTAGAAGCCTTGAATGCCATCTTACTTTTGCAAGTCCCTCCAACATTAGTTCACATCTCATATGCAGTTAGAATACCATGCAAGTTGTCAACAATGAGAGTATCCAAATCTGACATTTCTTCAACAACAGATACTTTAGCATTAAATTTCATAGGAAGAGAGCTGAGGATATTTTCAACAACCATTTTCTCCTCAATTGTCTCTCTCAAGCCTTTCAATGCATTGAGGACCTCATCAACTCAAAGAAAGTAAGCAATAATATTCTCATCTTCTTTCGTGTGAAGACTCTCAAAGACAACTCTATGTGTTTGATCTTTGACCTTTCTGACTTTGTCATCCCCATAATAAGTGTTGAATAGCTTGTCCCATACTTCTTTTGCTGAAGTACAATGCATAACTTTCACAAATTCAGACTCGGTCAGTCCACATAATCAGGCATTCATAGCCTTAGCATTGTTCTCTAAAATCATTTTTATCATCAACATTGGTGAGTGGTTGAGCTGGAATCATATAGCCATTAAACAGACTAAGATAAACATCACAACCTAATGACATAATGTAAGTCTTCGTGCGTAAAGCCCAAAAGGTATAGTTAGTTCCATCAAATAGAAGTGCACGGTTTGTAGCAACACCTTCTAAAGCACTCATGGTGACATGTGACAGACCAACTCTCAAGCTTTTAAGCTTTTGAAAGAAAGACTCGTCTCTGATACCAATTGAAAAACCGAAAATACAGAGAGGACGAAGTGGTGAATCAGTATTTAAAACATTTAATACAATAAGAAAACCAAAATAAAAGCAAGGAAGACAAGAACAAATATGTTTCTCATGGAAACCCTTTTGGGTAAAAACCAAGGTACACTAATCTCCAAAAAATGGGCTTCTACCTAGTACAAATAAAGTTGCAACTTTTTCTCAACCAAACAGTATACAGGCTTCAACCTTAGCAATCAGCGGCAACAACTTTCTGTGGCCTCCTCCCCTTAACAAACTGATAAAGAAATCGGAAATTACAAACTGAACCAGCTCTTGTTTTACCAGAAGTTGGCAAAACCCTAGATGTTCAAGATCAATGTTACAAATATCTTAATAAGGTACTACACAAAGCAGCACACTCAATTCTAACAGAGGTCCTTGCTTGTAACAAAGCACTGTGTAGAAGAATTTTCTCACAAGACATCCCTTTGTCCGAATGCATTGTTGCAACTTCAAAACTCAAAACAAACTATTTTCACTTTTGTATATAGTTCACTGTCACACCCATCCTCCAAGCTTCTTTAGCTTCAATCTCTCTCTGATTGTTTTTAGAACTCGTATATTCTCCATGACATTGTAGATTTTCCCACTGTTTTTTTCAAAACATATTCTATTCCGTAAAATTTTGCTCAAACTCGATAACTGCTCCTATATTACGATTGTTCATCATTTGATAAAAAATACACTCATTTTGAAAAAGCAGAATATGTTGCTGCTCACTGGCGTTCAATCATTTATTGCTCTATTCCTAGTTTTTGAATCTATGTATCCACCCCTGAAGATGCTCTAATGTTTTCACAAGTGGTTCTGCTTGATTTTTAATTACTGCTCTTGACGAAATAAGAGCCTTTTTTTTGTTCACAATTTTTCAATATCACTAAAAAATGAAACAATTGTTACATTTTACTCCAACAAAAACTTCTTATTGTTCACATGACTATCGTCCATCTACACTATCAAAACACCCTTTATGTTGAGAGGAGCCGAATCATTTTAATGTCATAGCTCCATATTATCAAAACTTTGTAACGCTTCAGCACAGATGGCACTAAAAAACATATATTCTTTTATGTTTGAAGTATTATGTTCGCTGAAGGCAGTATGATAACAAATTAGTCCAAACTCCACCGTTCGGCCCAGTTCACACACGTGGACAAACAAAGTTCTGAAAAAAGTTGTGAACTGCAAGATAGACAAAATGTTATCCTATTGTCGTTTGACAGAGCAACACTCCTCTTTACTATCCGCCAAAAACTTGTGACGCATCATCCTTTTCGAACATCTAACCATAACACTTGCAACTTAGTAACCTTATCTCAACCATAATAAGTTCCAACGAACAGCCAAGGCGTAACTAGAAATCCAATAATCATGCCACGACAGACACCAGAGAACACGTGTTACATTTTCAATTGTTACTCCTGGTGACTATCACAATACACAGTTGTGTTGATTAATCCAAAAAGTTGTTTCAACAAACTTCGTGTGCATCCCAAAAGAAGAATCCTTCCATTTCAGTTACTCAAATAATGTTGCATTAGCATCCAAGATGTATGTTACACATGTTCCATTTGGGGACCTCAGACTGTATGTAATTTTTAGTTACCACCATCAAATGCAAGACAATAGGTAGAAACACATGGCACATACCAAACAATGTAACGAAGACTAACAGCATCATAGCAAGATTGATAATATGCAAGATTGAAGGTGCCAACATACACCGACTTCAATAAACACATGTTAGTGCTGAAGAAAAAGTGCCACAATAGACGAGACAACTTGGAACATCAATGAAAAATCCTAACATCATGATCATAGAAATATGAAACCAATATAAAGTAGCTCAACAGAGCCAAAGGTATCTGCAAAAGAAAATAACCGCCATAGACAGATAACAGCAAAGATTTCTTGACATATGAACCACAACAAATATCATCTCTATCGCAGCTATTATTCTCAACACTCCCTCTTATCAAGAGAGAGATCTTCAGAGTACCTTCTCACGACAAGAGCACATAGTGGCAACCAAGATACTATCAACACATATCTCATCATAGATTCTCTTAATAAAATTCTTATCTCAACATAACAATAAACAATTGTTATCTCATCATAACAATAATAAAAATAATATTCACCATAGGTACACCTAGAGGGTGACAGAAAGGATACACATGACTTCCACCATGCCTACTCGCAGAGGCTAGATTCGCCACCCCACTCGCAGATGGTGAAATGAAAAGGGCTTGCACCTCAATCTTCTCTCGGAGAAGAATACACTTCCACCATGCCTACTTGTAGAGGGTGGATCCACCATGCCTACTCAAAGCGGGTGGAATGAGGACTCACACTAGAAACTTCTCCTAGAGAAGTATGTGTTTCCACCATACCTACTCATAGAGGGTGGGACAAGGGATCTCACCCTGAGCTTCTCTCGCAAAGAACTCATTAAGCATAAAAAGAATCACTAAAGCTAAGACTCTTTCTCAACAAGAGCATCATTGTCCACATCACCAAGCTTATCCCTGAAGTAGCGAAAATTTCACTCTAGGAAGAGGCTTGGTGAGAGTGTCTACAACCTTCTCTTTTGTAGAAATATACTTAAGCTTAATACCCTTTCTTTGAACCATATCCCTTATAATGGTATTTAATTTCTACATGATTTGACCTATTATGAAAAAATGGATTGACTGAAAGCTTCATACAACTTCAATTATCACATGTAACCATAGTAGTTTTAGTAAGTTGACCAAATAAACCAGCAAGTAATTTGTGAAGCCACGCAGCTTTTTTTGCAGCCATACATATTGTAAAATACTTCTTGTGAGGTTCTCACACCATTGCCCCCAAATTTTTGGGGACCCCCTTTTTTAATCACCTTGGCAAATTTTTGGCTTGTACAACAATTTTGATTTGATCTTTTTGAAAACTTTAAGTCTTTGACACCTTCAGGCCAGTGGGAGAGACTTAGCTTATTTTCACCCGATTTCACTTGATCTTCTAGAACAACCAATTTCATCCTTAGGCCAGACAAAATTTTCAAAAAAACAACACTTGGCAGGATAAAATTGTAAATTTGTACTTAGATGTTTTCTTTTGAAAATTTGGATATAACTGTGTAAATTTGAATAATTTTCAAAAGGGAAATTTTGTTAGACTTGAGTTTTGGAAAATCTTAAATTTTTCTTTGGTAAAAAAATTAATTTTGTGGAGATGAAAACAAATTGCAAAATTGATTTTAGACTTTAGAGAAATAATTTTATTTGTGTTAAAAAAAAAAAACTAAAATTGCTTATCAAAATTGATTTGAATTAAATTGCAAAAAATTGTCTTTAATGGATTGAAATTGCCTTGAAAACTTTTTAGCCTTTCATGAAATGGGTAATTTAATATTGAGAAATGGCTTTTGGCTAGCCAAAATCCAATTTTAATGATATATTAATTGTTAAATTGTCATTAAATGGAAACATTTAGCTTCTCCAAGGCATTATTTATTTTCTTTTGCAATTTTGGTCTAATTGGCAATTTAAAAAAGAAAATTTCATCTTGGCGAAGTTAATATTTAGCTAAGCATTTAATTGGGGGCTATAATTGTGCATTAATTATTATTTTTCTTGCTCCAAGGGTCCTAGTCGGCTAGCTAGGAGGGAGTGACAAGTTGGGTATAAGAGGAAACCCCTTTCCTCTTTTCTCCTCACTTCTCATTTTTTCTCTCCATGGTGTGAGCGATTTTGCAAGAGAGATTTTCTTCTGATTTTGGCAAATTTTGGCTAAGGGTAGATTTCTTCTTCCTTGGACGATTTTTGCAAGGGCAGATTTCTTCTTCCTTGGACAATTTTTGCAAGGGCAGATTGGTATTTTCCTTGGATGATTTTTTTCCAAGAGCAGATCTACACTCTTCTTGCTTGGTGAATTTTGTGGGAGCCTAATTTTGTGGAAGGCGAATTTTGTGAGAGCCAAAATTTGTGGAAGATAAAATTTTGATTTTCAAGAGGGGCTGCAATTTTCTCCTAGAGCTAGGGCCTCTAGATTTGCAAGGGGTTTGAAATTCTCGAAGTTTGATCCTAAATTCCAAAAAAAAAGATTTGGCTATTGGTAAAAGTAATTTGAAATCATTTAAAGTTGAAAGGGGTCCTTAAGCTGATTTCCTTCTTTCGTTCTTGTCTAGATATTGTCTCCTTTGGTTCTTCTTGCATTCATTGTCCACCACTTTACCATCTCGTAATAGGGCGACAAGATGGAGAATTGTAGTGCAAGCAAGAATCCTAAGGGAACAAACACTAAGAAAGACAAAGAGGATATGATGCCCAAAACAACTTTCTTCTCAAAAATGAGGTGAATAACAAATCCAGCTATTGGTAGAGGTGACTTTTAATCATTTAGAGTGGAAAGGGGTCCTTAAGCTGACTTCCTTCTTTCATTCTAGTCTAAGGATTGTCTCCCTTGGTTCTGCTTGTCTAATTGTCCACCACTTTACCATCCCATAATAGGGCGACGAGATGGAGGATGTTAGTACAAGCAAGAATCCTAAGGGGACAAACACTAAGAAAGACAAAGGATACAATGCCAAAAACACCTTTCTTCTTGAAAATGAAGCAAATAACTGACACCAATATCGGTATAGTAGACATGATACGGGTAAAGGACAGACTAAAGGAAGGACAATCCCCTTTGGCAAAGAAGATATACAGAAGCCGGTTGCACATCACAGACCAGGCGTCAATACTTCCATTACAACCATGATGAGCGACATCGGAGCAGCACTTGATTTTGAAGACATCAAAGAAGAGGACATCAATGAAGAAAAACTTGGATCGAGATTGGATGAGCTAGGAAAGGTTATTATCAAGAAGAGACATATGAACACCCTTTCCTCCCTCAATGCTTTCATTGGATTCACAAAGGAATATGTGAAAGATCATGAGAAGACACTACAAGTAGCAAGCAGCATGGTGAAATCAGCTAAACTCAAGATGAAGCACACACCTTGTTCTCCTATAGAGGAAGTCAACGAAAGGCTAGCTAGGTTCATCACCTTAGCTAAAAGAACAAAAGAAAAGGGAAGAGTCATATTAGAAGATCATTTAATGTAAGCCCAAGTGGCAATTTCTCTTTCTTCTAGAATAGGACAAGTCTCTATTTCTGATTTGCCATCATTTTGGTGTCTTCTCATTGGTTGCCACTTTTACACTTTTTCATTGGTCCATTGGCGAGGTGGCGTCTTCTCATTGGTCGATGGAGTAGCAACCCTAATTAGGGTTTCTAAGATTCAATCTGGATCGTTGGTTTTGCTTTTGATCTCTACCATCAATTGTAATTTTGGCATCTATAAAAGGCCATTTGCTCTCATTTTAAGAGTTGGAGTAAATTGTTGCATAAGATAATGCCAAAATCGCTTTCTTTCTCATTGTTGTGACTTGCATGGTGATTAAGAGCCTTTGGTATTATTGCATGGTTTCTACTTCCAAATAGTTAGAGTAACATTTGTGAGGGAGTTATGTTGGAGGATTGTTGCTAAGATACTATCAAAATGTTCTCTATTCATTGTTGAGACTTGCATGGTGGATATACATGATCATTTCGGGGTATTGCATGGTTCTTCTCATCTCTCAAATTAAAGTAGGATTTCATTTCATGTTGTTAGAGTAGAAGTAGATGGCTAATTGTATGGTGATGTTAGTAGATGTTTGATAAGGATCAATACTAGACCACTAGAATTCTAGCGGCTTGTTGGGAAGCCTTGTGTGGTAAACTAGTTCATTTTCCTTTGAATCATTGCATCTATGGAGGTGAGGCCGCTAGTTAGCCTTCATTAGATTCAATCTCCGTCCATTTTTTACCCTTTCCATTCATAGGAGTAGGAGTAGAATAGTGAGTAGTTGAAGGAGTAGGAGTAGAATAGCAAGTAGTTGGGTAGTCGAATTTCATTCTGAGAAAGTTAGGAAGGTAGAAGTCATTAAAACCATTATTGCCTCCTTGCGCAATCAACATCATCTAGCACTCACATCGAACCACCATCTCCATCATCCCACCAAAGCCCAAGTCATCCTTGAATCAATAGTGTAAGGCCGCCTACGTGATTACCAGCAAATCACATCGATAAAACTGAGCGAGTATCCACAAGTGTAACGAACATTGGAGTTATTCTCATATCCCATGAGCAATAACTTTTCAAGAGAGGAATTGTGTGTTTGATACTTCATATCGGATATTCAATTACTAATATGTTATGTAAGTGGTACAAAACTCGCATCAACAATACCCTACTTCAATAGTGCTCTGAGCCACACATGTTTGTTTCCTGCTGCACCAAAAAACCATTGTTGAACCCAAGCTCAAACAACCTAAAGTACTTTTCCTCTCAAGCACACATCCTGCCCAATCTGAATCAAAGAAGCCTTGAAGATTTAGGTCAACATCTGATGAGAATTTTAATCCATATCCCACTGTGCCACGAACATAACTAAAGAATATGTTTGGCGGCAACAAGATGCATCTGTTTTGGTTCACACATAAATTGACTCAATGTATTTACTGTGTAGAAAATATCAGGCCTTGTATTAACTAAATACATTAAGGATCCAATTAGCTGCCTATACGTAGTAGGATCAACCAATTCTGAAACAGCAGCATCCTCATTAATTTTTTCAGATTTGTTTCCATACAAGAAACAAATCACTCATGATCTTTTTGGCCATCACTTTATTCTTCCGCTGAGCTCTTTTGATATCAGCGGATGGCTCTGCAACATCACAATTTACATAATCTAAAAGATCATTTTCCTCGAGAGCAATCAGGACTCTTGGTTTCTAATAAGCAAAGTTTAAAGACCCCTTTAAAATGTCCTCAACTTTCAAACCATTCACCATCTTCACACACTAATAAAAAAGAAATGAATAATCAAGAAGAGAAAACGAGATGATAAAACTTCTGGTTCAAGATCAAAATACTTCAAACCTGCTCTGATACCATGTTAAATTTGAACCAGATTTAAGGAAGAAATACAATAATCCACAACAATCAACTAACACCTGAGATTACCCTAGGAAAAACCCTTTTCATCGAGGGAAACAACCCAACCCACCAAAAATAGATCCTTTATTTTGAAATTTGAGAAAAAATTATAAAGTTTTCCCAACTTATGATTAAAATCCTCAAGATTATTCAATCAATATGAGTAAGGAAAATTAACTTATCAATCATACATCGTTCTCTGCGATAAACAATACGGCCAATATGTCGAGAGACTTCTCAAAGTTCTAATACATAAAGTATATATACAAATCTCACTAAAGAAGATTAGTACACATCACCCGACTCACAGATCATCAGACTCACACATCACCATAGAAAATTATATCAAGATATATGACAAGCAGTGTAAAAAAAAGATCTCAAAAAATTGTTAGTGAAGCATATACTATCATCACAATGCACGCACACCCCTATGTATATGACTTGCTTCAAAACATGAATAATAATAATAATTCTATCACCAAAATGATCAATAATATTAACTACAAACTCTTCTTTGAAGTGTTACATACAAAACATGCATTACCATCACAAATAAATTTCAATCAATAAATAAGAGAGTGTTGTTAGAAAAGATTAGGAAAACTGATGCTGCCGGAAATGCAAACTGATGAGGTGGAGAATATTACCAACTTGTGTCATGTCATATGCTGAGTAATATCTTCACTTTGACAATAATATATACAACCAATAATAAATATGTGCCAATAAGAGATACAAGGACCAATACAAAATATAAACATACGAACCATGATCATAGAAATATGAAACCAATATAAAATAGAGTAGCTTGAACAAAGCCAACGGTATTTGCAAAAGCACAAAACCACCGTTGATGGATGACAACAAAGATTTCTCTTAGAACATCAGAGATCTCTCGGCATAAGAACCATAGCGAATATCAAATCTCTATTGCAGTCATTATTCTCAACAATCCAAGCATACCAAAATGAGAACCTTTGCCTCCTTTCAAACACTTTATCATCCCCCTTTAATTTCATCTTCTCAATTTGGGCTAAATAACTTCTTTTAAAATAACATTTTCCACTTGAAGAATAAATAGTTCCCATTAAATGGCAAAATGATTTCAATAAAATGTACTTCAATATATTTGTCACTTTATCAAATAAACTATTTAAATTTTTAAGCATTAAAATAAATAGCAATCAAACTCAAAAGCGCATGTATAATAGCTTGTTGGAAAGAGCTTGATAAGATGCTCCAACTCCCATCATTGAGAATGTGAAAGAACTTAGCCCCTACTGACTTACTAAAAATAGTAAGGTCCTTAAGAACTCCATCTGATGAACTCCATTTGGCCCAAAACTGAATTTGACTAAGCCAGATAATCTCATGATCCCTCTAAACTCCTAGTTAGCCCTCAAAACCATGACGAAATGGGTTAACAATAAGTCATTTTGTGACTAGCTAATGGGGCACATTATAGTAAAGTCCTCACTAGGTATGCTTCCCCATGATGATGCTTAAGGACCACACAAGGCCACAGAGGATAAGGTATTGGGCCTAAGTTAGCAGTGTAACATCCTTGAAGATTGCAATGCCAAGAATTTCCTCAAATAGTTGAATGTGCTGACCCATTTTACTAGGTTAATTTAAAATGATCCTTGAAGGCAAATGAGATCCTTTAGAATTCAATTCTTGGTAGATTTATTCAAATTTAAACTAACTGACAAGAGACACCACATAATACAATTAGTAATGAGATAGAATATAGCTCCACTTTATAATTATAAATATTTATTATCATATGTTAATAATATACATATGATAATTCTTATATTCCAAATATATTGAACTATATAATAACACTAATGCATATATGAAAAAGTTATTTCTTAATATATTTATGACTTACTAATATATTGATGCTTGACTTGAACAAAATAAATTATACATACCTTTTTTCCTATTCAAATTTTATTTTCCTTGATTCTCCATGTGGGATATACTTTACTTTTACTCTCCATCTTTTTGGCTGCATCTCTACATTCTATTTGTTGCACTCTCCCAAGGATATAGTATTTTGTCTTTATTATTATGATTATATTTCCCAATCTCAATTGATTCTTCCTTTCCATAAATAATATAATGTAAAGGGGCAATTCGCATTACTACTAAAGAATATGTTCTTCCCCTTTTTATTCTTTTTACTTATTGGTTGCTGCTCTTGTTCTTCACATGTCTCTTATTATTAATTATTTATTAACGTGTTGACATGCATATTATTTTTGCAGTTCTCTTGTTCTGTTTATATCTGCCTATTTCTAGGTTGTCATCGACCTTTATAATGCTTGAAAAGCTTATTTTTTAAATCTTATTTCATATTTGTTTATGGTGGTCCCTTTACTTATTGGCTCATCTTATTTAATTCTCCTTTTAACTATTTTCAATGATTTTTCCTTGATCTCCTCATTCCTTTTAGTCTTCGTCAACTTTATATATAAGTTTCCAGGATCGGGGGACAGAGGAGCCATAATTTGGAAACGGTGAGGGGACGACGATGGGCGATGGGGGTGTGTGTGTATATATACATATAGTACTTTAAATGCTAGTTATGAAAATATCTATTCCAATAACATAAAGATGTAAAAGAGTAAATACTTGAAAAATGGATTGCACTAGAACATCGAACATTGAACATAAATAGTCGAATTAGCAAATAGTCAACATCGAGATGTCCCACATCCTTTTTGGCAGAATCTTGTGGCACTGCTAGGGACAAGGGATGGAGTCCCCAAGTCCCCAGTGCATCCAAGTCTCCGGGATGTGGGGCAAAAAGAGGGGGGATGCGTCCCTATGTTACTATGATATATATATATATAAATCTAAATCAATAAATAATAATAATGGAGAGACATTATTATAAGATTAAAATTATCATTACTAATAAATATTTATTATTAATTCAAACAAATAATATTATAAACATCGAGATGTTCCACATCCTTTTTGGCAAAATCTTGTGGCACTGCTAGGGACAAGGGATGGAGTCCCTAAGTCCCCAGTGCATCCAAGTCTCCGAGATGTGGGGCAAAAAGAGGGGGGATGCGTCCCTATGTTACTATGATATGTGTGTGTGTGTGTGTGTGTGTCTGTGTGTCTGTGTGTGTGTGTGTGTGTGTGTAAATAATCTAAATCAATAAATAATAATAATGGAGAGACATTATTATAAGATTAAAATTATCATTACTAATAAATATTTATTATTAATTCAAACAAATAATATTATAAACATCCTACAAACTCTATAAATAAACATCATGTTACTAGATATAAAATAATAGTCTTTTGATAGATTAAATATGCAAAAGACGTGTTGGATGGATCCTTATATATATATATATATATATATATATATATATTTCCAATTTTTCATCTAGTGATAAGACTTCGCTCATCTCTTTTTTCAAAGATTGGCGAAGCAAATTATATTTCCTTTCCAATCTTTGTTTCTTTTTCTCTCTTTGAATGAGACTTTTTCTTGCCATAATGATTCAGCTACTTTATGTAAAGAATATAGATCAAATTTGAGATGGAGAAGTATAATACATGGATTACTCCTTTTTATAAACAAAGATTTAAAATCTAAAAACTGTGTATAAAAAGAATTAACCGAATTTACTTGATGTAGAGGCAATTAAGAAATATGCATAGGTGAATATATAGCCTACAGAAAAGTGAGCTAATCCAACTAATCGTGATATATATATGTATATGTATATGTATATATATATATATATATATATATATATATATATATATATATATATATATATATATATATATATATATATATATATATATATATATATATATATATATATATATATATATAAGGATACATCCAACACGTCTTTTGCATATTTAATCTATCAAAAGACTATTATGTTATATCTAGTAACATGATGTTTATTATAGAGTTTGTAGGATGTTTATAATATTATTTGTTTGAATTAAAAATAAATATTTATTATTAATGATAATTTTAATCTTATAATAATGTCTCTCCATTATTATTATTTATTGATTTAGATTATATTTTTATATTTATATATATTCAATAATATATTATTATTATATTAGTGATATATTATATTTGGGGATAGATCATATCAGTTTATATCTTATAATCACTATCTATTTCCTATCAATATTAGGGCTCATGACACTGAAGACTAATTCAATGACCTGCTATGCTAAATTGCAATTATGAAAACCTTTGGGTGGCTAAGAAGTTCTAGAACACTCGAAGACTGATTCACTTCACTTGTAGATAGCAGTTATATGATTTGGAGAGATAGATGAAAGAACATATATAATATATGTAGAACTGAGATAGAAATCTCTATGTTTAAGTACTAATCAAATTAGAAAGTCAAAGAGAACAAGTAACTATATTCAACATTTTGACTTACAAATGTATCATCCTTGACTGTTTTGCAAGACCGCACTTGGGGTTTATCCTGGCGCTTATGCCTTGATACAGGTGTAATCTTGCTAAATTAAACTTAGGGAATCTAATCACGTAGTTATCTTGACTTACATGTCTCTGATGCTTAGAATGGATTTCCACATACCTATCTAATGTCTATCATATTCATATCCTCATAGTTATACTAGTGATGGTTGTATGATCTCATGATGTCCCTAATAAATGCTCAATGATGAAATTAAGAGTCTAAATGTTATGCACTTCTTGCTAGTAAACCACTTTGCATATTAGCTTGCATTTTAGGTTCATTTTCTAGCTTAGTCTTGCATTCTTGCATATGGGGAGAGCTCTCTTTCTTCATCTTTTTGTGGACATATCAGCTAACTCCTTTCATATATTTCTTTACTTTCTTCTTGTTCATGTCTTTTCACCTTCTTAATCTTTCGCTTCATCTCTTTTCCATCTTGTCATCACATTATATAAAGTTTTGACCTCTTAAATAATTTTGACGTCCTAGATTCATTTTCGGGATCGAAATCCAAATTCGAGTTCATCTTGATGGTCAAAATTGTCTTTTAAAATTCTACTTTCTTCTGAGCAGTTAGCTGACCTTTTCAGGTCTAATCTCTGAATCATCACTGGGGCATCTTCATTTCTTCATGTCTTCATCATTTCCATACTTCATATCTACTTAAATTCACTATTTCATGTCTAAAATCACCTTTCTACTCATTTCGACTTTATTTTTATGCTATATCCTTCAAGGTCAACTCTAGTCAAACTGGGGCATTTTATCAATTTTTTTATATAGTCATTCTTGGGTTCTAATCATCTATCTGTCATCTTGGACATTGCTATATTCTAATTTTCTCATTTCTAGCCAGTTTTTGCATCCCCTTACCTCATTTCAATTTCGATCCCGAGGGGGCAAAAATACTCTATCACTGCTTAGGAGCATTTGTTTGATCTTCTCACTTGCTCTCACTCTATCTGCTTTTCTAAGTGTTAGTATTCTTCTTGAATTCTGACATCATCTCTTCCTAGTGTTCAGTACTACTGCCATCAGGCTGTGCATTCAGGACTTGCTATCTATTTTTGCATTTCACTCTTCGGAATTCGACATCTATATCTATCATCGCCTACTTGGCTTTCTATTTTCTTTGACATAATGTGTTCCCAAATCGATCACACATTAGTCAAAGAGGGGCAAATGTAATTACCTAAAAATGGTCATCTAGACTATTAACCCCCTTTTCAACATTTTGGCTAAATTAATTTAATCATTTACCTAGACCAAATTGCTAATAATCAATTTATTTGATTATAACCTATAGTTTGACTATACTATCCTAAGTTCATTATTTGATTAAAAGAACATGTCCCCTTTTAATTAAATAAAAGACCCCATTCTTCTAACCCACTTAAAGTGCACACATAAAGTCCTTTTTCTATTTTGCAATTAAAAGAAAAGGCTTTGTGACTTTTGTCTTATATGACAAGTGAACTTATATTCTATTGGTTGACTTGTGTGTGCACATGGATCACTCCTCTTTTTGAATTCCACCGTTGATCATCCACCATCTTCATCTTGATCTCTACCGTCCATACATCTTTAAAAGGGAGAGAGCTTTCCCCCTCAAAATCCTCATTTTGAATATTGTTATGCTGCAGGTTTTCTAACAGGTTTCTTTGGAGTTTTGTGGAGAACTTCTATTTCTTGTCTACATTCTCTCATACCATAGCATTTTAGCTTAGATTCATGTTGCATGTTAGTTTAGCTTCTATTTTGCAATAATCTATCTCACATAGCTTAATAATGGTATTGTAACACTCTCATCCATGCTTAGAATAGCTGCACTTTTCATATTCATTCTAGTTTAATCTTTAGTTGCATTGCATTCTTGAGGAACTCCTTGGGACATTTGCATTCTTGCATTTTGTCTTTGGAACCTCCCATTACATGGTTTACTAACAAGAAGAGTATCTCTAAGGCTCATCTGAGAGCTTTTTTTATTCTTGAAATACACTCTCTTGCACTCCGTGGATAGGGAGCTTTAAGCCGGCATCCAAGCATTTCGAACTCATGGAATCGTTTGGATAGAAGGGTTTAGAGTGTGACACAAATCAAGTGTACAATCACTGATAGACAAAACTATTACAACAGATATGAACAATAATGAATATCCCTACTTGAACAATTGCTGAAACAGAGATGAAGAATTTGTTCTTCGAATGGTAATCAATGAGTCTTTATCTTTAGTCTATAACTTCAAAGTAGATTGCTAAGAATTATTATAAGAAAAATATGCAGATCACTAGGAATTAACATGCAAAGGGAAATATGCAGATGGCTGGGACTTGTATTGCCATGTATTGATATTTGTCTCCAACGATCTGCATTGAACATATATATATTTGTGAAGAGTCATCTCTCCATAGAGTCATGACCCTACGTGGCCTTTGGCCACATAGGGTCATGCCTCTACAGATGCATAACTAACCATTAGTTAGTTTACATAAACAACTTCATATATTCAGCAGCCTTTATGCAATCGGCACCAGACCATAAGGCCACCAGATAATGATAATAGTTTTCACAATATCTATCGATAACTATACAGATTGTTATGAGAATAATCCAAATGTGATTTTATATATATATACATACACACACACACACACATCTAAAGAACGGGATTCACATAAGACATCACAATTGATCATTACTTCTATTGATGTTATACATCAACACTCCCTCTTAGCAAGGGAGAAGTAATACACCTTCTAATAGATTTCAGAATAGAATATCTGAGCACATTATCTGATTTTAACAATCTGAAATAGTGACTTGTCAAATAATTAAAATCACCATGCTATGAACACTATCATAACATATATTATGATCTATAATTGTCCGAAACAATATCTAGAGTAATCATAATGCATTCGTTATCAATGATGTCTAATTATCCAAAACAATATCTAGATTTTTCATGATAACAGGCCTATCATTTGCAAGATCGTCAACTTACAAACAATTACCTTTTGAATATATATGTGTATGAAAGATCGTCACCTTTCATTGCATATCTAACGCAATTAAACAAAAATAGAAGCATAAACTCATATAAATTGAAAATTTTAATTCAACATTCAATATTACAATTTAATCATACCAAGTTTTCCTCTAAAGTATTCCAACTTCACTTTAGCAAGAGGCTTAGTAAAGATATCTATTGTTTGCTCATTAGTACTGATGTATTCCAATTGAATGACTCCTTGATCCACCATATCTCTAATGTAGTGATAAGGAATTTCAATATGCTTGGAACGATTGTGGAAAACTAGATTAGCTGAGAACTTGATACAACTCTGATTATCACAATGAATCACAGTGGGCTTCAAAGGTCTTTTGAACAAATCAACTAGCAATTTTCGTAGCCATACAACTTCTCTAGCTCTCAAGGAAGAGGCAATGTATTCTGCTTCGGTAGAACTTAATGCAATTGAAGACTATTTTCTGCTGAACCAAGAAACCATTCCAGATCCTAGAGTGAAGCAACATCCAGAAGTACTCTTACGTTCAGTAGGGCTGCCTGCCCAATCAAAATTAGAATATCCATGAAGGTTGATGTTTTCTTGATCATATTTGACTCGCATGTCAATAGTGCCTTCTAGATATCTCAAAATGTATTTAGCTACATGTAGATGTATCTTCTTTGGTGCACACATAAACAGACTCAAGGTGTTAGTTGCATAACATATGCTAGGACGAGTATTCACTTAATACATTAAAGATCCAATAATCTACCTATAGTAAGTAGGATCTGTAGATTCCGATTTGATCATATCATCCTTCAACTTGTGTAGATTTACTTCCATAGGAGTAGAAGCTGGTTTACATTCCATCATTCCAAATTTTGTTAAAATATTAACTGTATATTTTCCCTGATTCAGAAAAATGTAGTCACCCTTTTGCCAGACTTCCAATCCGAGGAAGTAGTGTAGAAGACCTAAATCTTTCATATCAAACTCTGTTGTGAGTTCTTGTTTGCATTTCTTTATGAGATGTTCTTCCCTATTATCAACAAATCATCAACATATAACACAAGAATAATCATGTCATCACCATCTAATTTGGAGTATAAGTTAGGATCAGCTTCATTTTTAGAATATCCTAACTTCATTAGATAGTTGTCTATCCTTTCATACTACGCTCTAAGAGTCTGTTTGAGAGGATATAGTGCTTTCTTTAACTTACAAACATGAGTTTAGAACCTTTCTAGTTGCTCGATATAAACTTCTTCAATTTTATCATTTAGAAATGTTGTTTTACCATCCATTTGATGAACTTTCCATCCTTTGGATGCTACGATAGCCAACATAGTTCTAACTAAAGTGTATCTAGCAACTAGAGAAAATGTTTCTTCATAATCGATGCCTTCTTTCTATGAGAAACCTCATGCTAAAAATTTGGCTTTGTACTTTTCAATTCTACCATCAAATGCATGCTTAATTTTAAACAACCAATTAAAAGAAACAACTAATTTGTTTTTAGGTCTAGGTACAACATCTCATACATCATTGTTTTGTATGGAATTATATTCTTCAATCATTGCTTCTTTCCAAGGTTGGCTTGATAGTGCTTCTTTAACATTTGAAGGTTCTGTTTTTATAAGTTCAGTTAATAATGCAAAATAGCATGACTGATTTTTAGTTCTTTTACTTTCTCGAATCACTTCATTAGGTTCAACTTGATTTTCTTCTATCATTTTCCTAAATCAAAGTGGCTTCTTTTTATTGTTAACATTTTCAGAATCTTCAGGATTAGATGTAGTGGTAGAAGATGATTCAATATCATTCTCCCTCCAATTTCTGCTGGGTGATTTTCATCTACTTCAGGAATAGGTTCAGTAAGAAATTCATCACTGCTTGTAGAAATATTAAAGGCAATGTCTTCTTCGAATTTCACATCTCTACTAATCTCAATTGTTCTTTGACCCGAAACAAAAACCCTGTAGGCTTTTGTTGTTTCACTATATCCAATGAGTATCCCCTTCTTTCCAAATGGTTCTAGTTTTGTTCTCCTCTTTAGGAATGTGAATATAAACAGGACATCCAAATATTCTTAGGTGACTTGGATCTAGTTTAATGCCCGTAAATACTTCTTCAGGAGTGGTGTTCTCTAATACTGAGTGTGGACATCTATTTTGAATGTAGACTGCAGTGTTAGATGCTTCAGCCCAAAAGGAAGTATGAAGATTTTGATCGTGCATCATTGCTCCGGCTGATTCAACAATTGATCTATTTTTACGTTCAGCAACTCCATTCTGTAGAGGATTATATGGTACAGAAAACTCCCTCTTAATCCCAACAGTAATGCAAAAGTTTTTTTTCTTTAAAATTTCGAAGATGTATTCATCTCAATTATCTGACCTTAGTATTTTTATTTTCTGTCCTGACTAATTTTCAACTAGAGCTTTGAATTCGTTGAATTTTGATAATACTTCAATTGATTCTTTCTGTTTTAGAAAGTAGATCAAAGTTCTTCTAGAGTAGTCACCAATAAAAATTACATGAAAGAGATACCCGTTTAGAAAAGGTATAGACATAGGACCACAAAGGTCAGTGTGAATCAGTTCAAGAATGGATTTTGATTTGTGAACACTTTTAGGAAATGATTGCTTTGTGTTTTTGCCTAGGACACATCCTTTGCAAATGCTTAAGTGGTCAGTTTTAAGACTAGGTAAACCTATTACAATGTTTCCTATAGATGATAATGCACGATAGTGAAGGTGACCTAGCCTCCTATGCCAAATTTCGGTAGAATTTGAGGTTTCATGACTTAGAGCTAAGTTTTGATTGTTTATATAGACTTTCGTCTCTAAATCCAATAGAGATGGCTTTCTTGATACTAGAGTTCTTTGGTCAAGATAGAACTTTCTCCTCTTGAAAAGTGATTCTAAATGTTTGATTAGCAAGACCAAATTTCTTTTTATTCCAGGTACATATAAAACATTTTTGAGTTGGACAGTAATTCTTGATTTAGGTAAATTGAGCAGGAGCCAATATCTTTGATAGGATGAGTGGAGTTATCTCCAATGGTGACTTCTTCTGAGGAGTGTTCTGAGAAGTTTTCAAATTCGCCTCTAAAACCGGTTATGTGTCTAGATGCTCCATTGTCTATAATCCAAGTGTTGTTTTTTGAGTTTAATTCACTTGAAAGAGCTAAATAAAATGCATAGTTTACATTTTCTTCGTTTTCTATTTCCTCTCCTTTGATTTTTGCTAGGGCTGCTTGAATTCTCTTCTGTTCAAGGCAGAAGTTATGAGAGTGACCAATTTTATCACATTTGAAACATCTAACTTTGGACCAATCACGTTTCTTATATGATTTGTCAGTTTCCCTTCTATTATGTTTGAATTTTCTTTTCTTGTTTGAATTTGCATAAAGAGCTTGAATGTCTCCCTCTTGATTTATACTTATCCTCTTGAGACTAATCTTGATTTTTATTGTGTGCATTCATTTCTTAGTAATTCAAATTTAAGAAGCTCGGGTTGGGAGCTTAGACCTCATACAAATGTTTCCCAAGATAGAGGAAGTCCTCTTAATGCTATCATGCTAAGTTCTTTGTCATCAACTCGATTTTCCATTGTTGCAAGTTGATCTTTTAATTAAGAAATCCTTAGAAAATAGGATGTAATAGATTCTCCATTTTTCATTTTTATGTATAGTAGATCTTGTTTTAGGGTTAACAATCTACTAGTATTGTTAATTTTAAATGTGTCTCTAATAGTAGAGAACATCTCAAATGCAATCTTGAGACTGGATATGGATGGAAGACTATGATCTTTTACAGAGCCTATTATAATTTTCATTGCCTTGCTATTGTGTCTTTTCCATGTCGTTTTATCTGGATCACTTTCAGGCATGGATTTGTTTGTTTCTATGTACTCCTCTAATTCCATTTCTCTTAATATTTATCATAACCCGAATTTTCCATGATGAAAATTTTGATGCTCCCTCAAGTCTATCCTCTAGCCTTACACGATTCACCATTTTGATTTAAGGATATAATTTAAATTTTATAAATCTAAGACTTTAGTTTTAATTCTAAATAATAGGGTTTCTTATCAGAATGGCTCTGATACCATGTTAGTTTTAGTGATCTCTGATAGACAAAACTAATACAACAGATATGAACAATAGTGAATATCCTTACTTGAACAATTGCTGAAACAAAGATGTAGAATTTGTTCTTCAAATGATAATCAATGAGTCTTTATCTTTAGTCTACAACTTCAATGTAGATCATTGAGAATTATCCTAAGAAAAATATGCAGATCGCTGGGAATTAACCTACAGAGGGAAATATGTAGATCGTTGGGACTTGTATTGCCATGTATTGATATTTGTCTCCAACGATCTGCATTATATATATATATATATATATATATTTGTGAAGAGTCATGCCTCTACTGATGCATAGCTAGCCATTAGTGAGTTTACATAAACAACTTCATATATTCGGCAGCCTTTATGTAATCAGCACTAGACCATAAGGCCCCCCAATAATGATAATAGCTTTCACAATATCTGCCGATAGCTATACAGATTGTTATGAGAATAATCCAAATGTAATTTTATATATATATATATCTGAAGAACAGGATTCACATAAGATATCACAATTGATCATTACTTCTACTAATGCTATACATCAACAGGACCCATTACAAGAAGTGAATAACATCAAGAACAAGCAAGGAGATCACTGATAAAGTAATGTGAGAATATTATGGAATAGACTAGTAAAAGTACCACCATGTAAGAAGATTCATGGCATCAAGGAAGAAGTAATATGTAGCAATAAAATACATACCGGTTAGAGCCCCAAACTGGAACATAAATAGACACATTGAAGGAAGAATCCAGCAACACATTCGAAAATACACTAGTCGCTTGGCAAAAAGGCAAATTCCTATGTGAACCATTTTGACTGCAACATGAATATAAGAAGCAATTGAGTCGAAGAGAAGACATGAAATAGTTTGATATGCACATCGACACTAGACATCATATATTGAGCGATAAAGTTGCAAACCTGTGGAAGGTGAGCAGTTCAAATAGCATCGTATTGGAAAGTGATAGAGTGATAGAGTTGTGAAGGTGAGCAGTCAGATAGCATTATATTGGAGACAAACGCAATGGCAAGTAAGAATAAACAAACAAGCAAGCAATCATACTACCGAAACAAGAAGACATGCATAGCTGACAAAGCATGAATCAATCTAGGAAGACTGACCCAAGGAAACTCAAGTGACTTAGCAACCAGAAGTAGTCACAAACAATTATCTTGGGCTAAGTTTCACACCACATGATTATAGGAATGAATCAAAGGTTAAGTGAAGGCACACACACACAGAGTAGTAGATTTATAGAGGATATAAGAATTAATATCATCATCATCCAAACACAAATAGTGGGGATCAATAATCACCAAGGGTCAGTGGCCAGAATGAACAGAGATAGCAACTACAGATCTTTCCAAATATAATAAGAAAAATCAAATACCGATTATACATAGAACTTATAAAGGAAAGAGGCATAATTTTCATTCATTATGGAAGGCTATTATCACCATCTAGTATGACTAAGTCTTGAGATTATAATTAAGACTCAGATAACCATAGTAGAGAGCATCCATCATAGATGACAAGTTTCATTAATAAGAAATTCAGAGATTAGAAGACATACATTCTAAATGTAGAGCTCCTTGAGAGGGAAGCAATAGATTAGAGGGCATTCTAAATCGAATGTCGGGTTCCAAATTGGAATCCCAAAGAGAGATCTGTAGAGGATCTTTTAGAGGCAATATATATATTGTAGTGATCAAACATATGCATATGTCGAAGATAAGAGACTTGGTAGAGGTGGGATCTCTACCAAATAATGTTTCAGAGATCCCAAAGAGGCCTAAGGAAGATGCTCTTTTAATGATAATCATCTAATCGAGACATAGTTCTCATCAGAGGGTTAGGTGGTTTGAGAAAGATGTCTTCCAAAGGATTAGGAGGGGTAGTCTAGGTAGAATTTTAGATTAATATTTACTAAGTCAATATTTCTAATATGTTTTACATGTGAATTTCGATATTGTACTAACAATTTGTTGTAGAATATAGCATTTCATCCTAACCCAGAAGTGGGGACATTACAAATACTAACAACCATGATATAACCATGCACAAACACTATTTAGAAGGTATAAATAATGCCTTATGTCAACCCACAGTAATAATCTAGTTCATTTCAAAACACCTAAAAATCCACATCATCCACCATATCTATTACAGTTCCGCACAAACAGTAAGTTTTGTTTGAACCTATCACAAAGTAGTTGCCTGGGTTTGTGTTTAGACAAGGGAGCTTGAAGGCTGTCGTCTCCAAACTCGAAGTCACAAAATGACTAGAAGAAATTGTTTTCTTATAAAAATCTCATTGTATGTCCTCTCAACAGCAATGGCCATCCAAAATATGATTCGCAAAAGAGTTCTTTGAGTGTTACACATTCCTGCACGTGCAAGGGGAAGAATATTTTCACATTAGGGAATAATGTTGACATATGCAGCCGCACTACCGAAGTAGGAAGGTAATGTTTTATTAAATAATTTGCCAACATTAATTGAACATATATTTCCTTGCCCAATGCTAAGCTCTAAGTGACTACCCGACATACCTTAAGTGCCTATATTATTATAATGCCTATTGGGATGCATAATAGGCTAATCGCATGACCTTGGGGTCTACTTAGAGGAAGGGGACATGACAAGAGTATACTTGGGGTACGTCAGCATGTCTCACAATACAACCCTCCTAATAGTTGAACTACCATGTAATCATTAGGATTTGTGTGTAGTTTAGCATGTATATTTCCTAACCCTGCAATTAGATGCATTTCATCAATTATATCTACATAGTTGTGTAATTTGGTTGCAAGTCTCCAAAACAGGTTTATCTCATCTGATTCTTGAGTGAGGATTACATCTCTAGCTATACTTTTCTCTTTGTTTCATTTCGGATTTTTATGAATTTAAGGCAAAATATAAGGTGGTCCAAGAAGGGGATACTACACAGTGCACCAACAGTCATTGGTATTTTTCTTGTTATGTTTCTGGATGCAACTGTATATGTGATTGTTTATGAAGAAAAAATGCATACACAATCGGGTCCAGAAACAGCAACATGAAGCATCTTGTATTATGAAATGTTGATATCACTGAACCCTTTGGTATTGTCTTCTCTATGTTCATGTGATGTGATGTGATGTAATTTGTTAAACAACAAGAATCAGCATGTCTTCTTATGCACTAGAATTAATGTGTTAAAATATAAAAACTCCAGTTAAATAAAAAAAAGTGGAATATGATAGTAAATGCCATGTTTGGCAGAGTTTTAGAGTTGACATTCAAATGAATATTTATTAAGATCATGATGACCATTATTTGTGCCAGAGACATCCCTTATGTGTTTTCCTCATCTTTACAATAAAACTCCATGTTTTCTATAGCAAAACATGTACCAAGACAAACATGGCTAAGAATAAGTCTTTCCAGTTTCCTCTTTTGAATGAATTTAAGAATTCAGGATTTCAAATTTCTGAGCCATTGTCACTGTAAGAGCTCAAGAGCATTAATTTTCCACTTTTATTGTGTGAGCTAAATTGTTTTTAATATGATCATGAAAGATTACATATTCAATTCATTTTTAGGACATAGTTGATTACATTCTGGATTGACAAAAAACTGGCAAGCTCAGCAAATAATTACAGTGCTAAAAAAAATAGAACAAGCTTACCTTAGTATGCATTGGAAAATCAACTCTTTCACTTGGGTAGGGAATAGCATCGTGTAAAAATTTAGTAGATTTTAATCTCTCCCATGTACTCTATAACATTCAAGAAACTCTCCCAAGGTAAGTGATAACATTAGCTTCAAAAATTGTACCCATAAATTTCATGTTTACAAGGATGAGAGATTAAGATACTGTGAGAACAACGTAGCTTTTAATTAGCTCACAAACCTCTGCAAAACAGAGAAGACGACTGTATGCAAGAGTTCCGTCTTTCCCACTCTTTACTCGTTCAATTGTAGGAAACACAATTCCAATTGATGGATCTTCTGATTCATGTTGAGCATCCCAGCACCCCCACTGTCAAAGACAAGAAGTTAATAAAAATATTATGAAAGTGATTTTGTGTCATAATAAGAGAAAATGGGCACACCTCCGGGTCTGTCTCATCAGATGCTGTGGATGGAGTTGACTTTCTACCTGCTGCTGCTGCAAAGGCAGCTAGGAAATGTGCATCAAGAGATATTCCAATGGAGGATGAACCTTAAGTGTAGCATCAAACCCTTACATCAGGATTCTTCATTATAATTAATAGCATTTACAACATCCCACAAACAACAGAGAGATGAGTTTCAACATGCACATTATAATATAATCTTTAACCCTTACCATACATAAAATCTGTCTCCATGGAATTAGGCCACTTGTACTGTGAAAGAACCTGAAAGGTATGGAGATGTGGGCACTTCATTAAGAATAAATAAAATAAGTAATATTTCAATAATTTCATGGCTGGAACAAAAGAAGAAAAAACCATCTAAATAAAGAGCACTTCGTTAAGAATAGGAAAAAATGAGCAATATTTCAATAATTTCATGACTTGTACAAAAGGAGAGAGCCAACTTAAAAAAAAATTCAATGGCAATTGATAAATGATTCTAGCATCAGGCACATGAGAAAATTACAGCTTGCCAAGGCATATTTACACAATTGGCTGCATCCTTATGCACATCACCATTTCTAATGAACAAAGCATCTGACAACAGATAAATGCCATGAATAACAGCTAAGCAAGTACACAATAGTTGTATGGAAGGTAACAATGTACCCAAATATTCTATATGCTCAAAAATAAATCCTCAAGGTGCAGTTACACCATACGACATTTTTTAATAACTTTGGTGCACAATAACTTTCACTGTGAGACTTAACACAAACTACAATATCTCCTTATGATGCCAATGAAATTATTGGTAAATAATTAATATTCATATAACAATATTGAGGGTAAGGAAAACCCTAGCCTCTAAGTTAATCAATTTGTCCCAAATTAAACTTTAACAGAAGGTTAATCATTCGATTCAATAGAGATATTGACAGCTTAACCTTTATACATGTCTGCCACTCCATAAATGCAATATGAATTACAATTACATAAACCAATCAGCCCTATTAAGTTTTCTGCCTCTTAAATAGGAATTGTAGACAATTGCTATGGATCTCAATCATCCAAATATCTAGATTCAATGGCAATTTGATAGACAACTCATCAAATTATCAAAAGTTAGATATCAATGAAAGAAATTATTACACAGAAAACATCACAAAGACAATTGTCAGCCCACTGGATTGTTGTCGGTGTTTCTATAGCCGACGAGATGATTGTCGTCGGTGTTTCTGTAGCCGACGAGGTGATTGTCGTCGGTGTTTCTGCATTCTGTAGCCTACAAGTAAATAGTTTGTAGCGGACATAATGTTTGTGGCCAATGGACTCCTTCGGGAAGGTTCGGCGGATAGTATTTATATCTCGTCTAGGATCATTGTAATTCATCATTGATCATTCATCTTATCAAGCATAATGTATGTCTGGCATATGCGAATATAATTATGCTATTCTATTCCATTGTCTATATGCGTTGATTTCTTTACAAGTATGGTAAACATTTGGCGTTGTTGCCCTGTGAACCTGGAAGGTGGGAGGAATGAAGATTAATGCCAAATCAGCTTAACAAGGATCGGAATAAGGTCAAGGGAAAAGATGGAATCCGTACTGTGCAAGAGAATTTAATATTGGCACAGCAAGCCGAACGCCGACGGAGATTCTAGAAGATTGCCGACAGAAATCGGAGCACGGAAGAATTATTGGTGGAAGAAGCACAAGAGGAGTTTTTGAATTTGTGTTCACTGAGGGAAGAGAATCCAGACGGAAGAGCATCGACTCACACGGCTCGAAGTGCCGACAGAGCAAGAGCATGGAGTGAACTCTTCGTCCAGGATATACTTCCGCAGGGGGCAACTTCAGAACACCCTTCTTCACCAAGGTTCACAACTGTTGAGTCTGACGGTGTGGGAAAACAGTCTGCCGGTGTGGGAGTGCAGTTTGCCGGTGTGGGAGACCAGTCCGCTGATGAGGGAGTGCAGACCGCCGGTGTGGGAGTGCAGTTCGCCGGTGTGGGGGAACAGTCCGCCGGTGTGGGAGTGCAGTCCGCTGGTGTGGGAGTGCAGACCGCCAGTGTGGGAGTGCAGTCTGCCGGTGTAGGAGACTAGTCCGCCAGTGTGGGAGTGCAGACCGCCGGTGTGGGATTGAAAAGCACCAATATTGCAAGACCGAGCAACGCCTGTTTACAGAAACCAATCGTGATGGTGGGACCGAAAGAGAAACTGCCGAAGTTCAATGGCGATGGTACGGCCGATCCCATTCGACATTGCAAAACATGTGAAATGATCTGGAAGGCAAATGGGATAATTGATGAAGATGACTAGATTAGGCAATTTTCGGCCACCCTACGAGGCGTAGCAATTGATTGGTTCACTGATACAGATCCACAAAAGCTAAATAGTTGAGATAACATTAAAAAGGAGTTTCTAGCAGAATTTAAACTCTTGTGGGATGATAACGAAATTGTAGTAGAGATCTTCAATACTAAGCAGGGGAAGAACGAAACCGTCTGCATTTACGCTAGGAAATTAAAAGACTTGATAAACAAAATGGAAAGTAAGCCGACGGATGGACTTCAAAAAAGATGGTTCGTGGAAGGCCTACGTTCGAAGTTGAGGAGGAAAATGAAAACTGTGCCACCGTCGTCATATATGGAAGCTTATAACAGAGCATTGGACCTCGAAAGTGTGCTGAAGACAAAGAAGAAGACGAAGACTAGCTCATCTGATTCGGATGACGACGAGCTTGCCGAAGGTAATAGCAACAACGATGAAGGCAACAGTAAGAAGGTTCGTGCCCTACAGAAGGACATGATCGGCATGATGAAGGAGTTTAAAAACATGCAGAAGGAGCCAAAAGGCAATGAGCTATGTTGCACAGAGTGTAAGACCGACGGTCATACTAAAGGATCGTGTCCAAAGAACCAATTTTGTGACATTTGTCAGATCATAGGCAATTCGACAAAAAAGTGCCCCTTTAACATGAAGACAAGAGGATCTCCGCAGGTGCTTCTTACATAGGAGGCTTCCCCGTCGAGCAGTAGCGGAAATATGAATAGCGCAGGTGCCACATCCGGAGGGTACAGGAATAATAACAGAGGGCAAAATGACAACAACAATGCGAACAATAACAATAATAATGGGAGCCGAAGTCGAACCCAGTATGATGCAAACAAACGGCCGATCATTCAATGCCGAGCATGTAATTTGTGGGGTCATTTTGCGCGGGATTGTACAGCGGCAAACACACCGAAATTATTATGCAAATGGTGCGGACCCGGCGACCATGAAGATGCCAAGTGCCCAAAGTCTGGAGTAAACTTGATCACTGTCGACACGGATGAAGAGGAGGTTCTGGCAATTACGCGGAGGCAAGCAAAACGGCTGGTGGAGGAAAAAAGAAAATTGGGGGAAGCACAGATGGAAATTGGAAAGGCATCATCGACAGGGACATCTCAATTGAAGGACATCACCGGCACCTTGGCAAGGAACTTCGTAGAACAAAACATTGTACGGCAAATCTTACAAACGGAGATACTGGTCAAGTGACCTCACAATGCCCCAGTTACGAACGGCCATTCTAAATCATACACCGTTTTCGAAAGCAACGGAGGACACAGGAAGGGACAGTAGGGAAGTGATGACAACAGACCCAATGCTGTTGGCACTCACGTCTGGACGGCATCCGACGATCGTGGAGATAGGGATTTTGGGAAACTTTCTGACAAACACAATTGTCGACGGAGGGTCCAACGTGAATGTGTTGCCGGAGGATACTTGGAAGAAGTTGGGAAAGCCAACACTGTGGCCACCTACATTCCAGTTGCTCACGGCGGACCAGCATGAAATCAAACTGTTAGCAACCTTGAGGGCGCAACCGGTAACCATTGGTACGCAACCATTTTTGTTGGATTTTGTGGTCATTGCATTGAAAAGAAAGGATATGATGCTATTTTGGGACGGGATTGGTTGGTGCAAGCAAAAGTAAAACATGATTGGAAACGAAATACCCTATCAATGGAGCGCAGAGGCAAAAGATTCATAATTGACTTGCACACACAAATGGTAGGTGAGGAGGCAGCATTGTCAGACTCAGAAGGTGAAGGTGACAATGACGACGAAGGAAAGAGGAGAATGGAACCAGACGAAGGAGTATTGACACTAGAAGGAGGATCGAATGACGACGACCTAGACTCGGTGAATGGCCTTTACCACTAGCAAATAGAAGACTACGAACTCTTTCCGAGTTGTAACATGTTAAGGGTCGATGAAGGGGAGAAAATAGAGGAAAATGAATGTCCGAAGAAATACAGAGAAGCAAATAACGCAAAGGAGGTTACGGCTGAAAAAGGGAAAGACACACAATACAAACCCAAAAAAAAGAAAAATTCCACTATCCAGGACATGGTGAACAGACCGCACAGGAAGAAAAGAATGCATCGCACCATAAAATTACTTGAACGGTGCCGACAGCAAAGAAATAAGCTAGATGCACGACGACCGCAGGCACAGTGGACGACAAAGGTGACACAAAACAGACATAAAGCATGACATGACAAACTCAACAGGTTTCAGTCGGGGCAGTTGGTATCAAGTACGATAGTCGGAATGAAATCAAACAGGAAAGGTTTAAGGCAAGATGGGTTGGACCATATCAGATCCGAGAGGTCGGCGACAATTGAGTGATAAAGTTGGGGACGTTGGACGGGCAAGAGGTACCTCACACAGTGAACAGATCCAATTTGAAAATATACCATGCCAGGAAGTCTTTGTCGCCGTTGCAGGAGGATCAGATGACTTCCTCGTCACCGTTGTTGCAGAATGGCGACGCCTGGAGGCAAAATTGAGGTGCTTTATGTTTCAAAAAATAATTTAAAAAAAAAATTGAAAAAAAAAAAAAAGAGGGAAGAGACAAAGTTTGCTCGCGAATAGAGTCCCGCGAACAGTCTGCCTGCGGACACCTCTCCCACGGACAGTCTGCCCACGGATTGTTCCACGGACTGGTCCGCGGGTAGAGTTCCACGAATAGTCTGCCCGCAAACAGGGTTTCGCGGATAGTCTGCCTGCAAACTCCTGTTCTGCAGGAAGTCCCACGGGTGTTTTTCCCGCAAATGTTTTTTTTCTTCCAACAGATGTTTTTCGTCTTCCCGTGGAGAAGGGAAGGGTCGCCTAGAGTGGTGACGGTGATGCCTTGGGTTGCTATTCGCTTGCAGGGTTTTGACGTGGTTGGTCTGAACGCAATACATATATAGTCATCAATAGCTTGATCTTCTTGGAAGGAAAAGCTATGCGGGCATGTGGTCATCATCTTGGAAGCAGTCAGAAGTGACGGAGCTATTAAAAATATAAATAAATACAAAAAAAAAAAAAAAAAAAAAAGACGAAAGATTCAAGTTGTTCGGAATGAGTAGCAGATGATACCAAAGGGAAGGGGAAGCATCAGTGGTTGCTAGGAGTGTAGAATCGGCAAAAAATGACAGAAATGGTCTGTTCCGTGCAATTTTGTGTGAGTTTCGGAGTGCTAATTTGGTCTTGGCACCGCCCTGTATTGTGACAGGGAGCGCACCTAGGGTGCTGCCCCAAGACCCCGCCGGGGGCGTTGCCCCCTAGACCCTCAGTCGTTGCGGATATCAGTCGTGGGAGTCTGACCAGTTGAGAAGACTTGAAGCTGCTGCAAGCATGGAGTGTCTGTGTACCAGAGGCACTCGGAGTAGGTGTTGGCCGAGAGGCTATCTTGGTGGATGCATAGAGAGCTCGAGAGGAGTGGGTCATCCAGAAGGCAGTACACCGACACTTAGCTCAGTGGACCCAATGTTGGAAGCAGAGAAAGCAGCACAAGTGGCTATCAAGGTCAACTTGAGGAGACAGTATTGCGTTAGCAAAGGCTACAGATGTAACAGGATGAATGTGGAAGTGATGTGACAGAAGCAGATTTCTCTTGTTGTAGTCACTCTGTTAATGTATTTTGTTTGTTAATTTGTTTCAGATATTTTGTAATTGTCATCCAGAGACGACTTTACTTTTTGGGGGGATGGTGTCAACCGACTGGATTGTTGTCAATGTTTCTGTAGCCGACGAGATGATTGTCGTCGGTGTTTCTGTAGCCGACGGGATGATTGTCGTTGGTGTTTCTGTAGCCGACGGGGTAATTGTCGTCGGTGTTTCTGTATTCTGTAGCTGACGGGTAAATAGTTTGTAGCGGACATAATGTTTGTGGCCGATGGACTCCTTCGAGAAGGTTCGGCAGATAGTATCTATATCCCGTCTGGGATCATTGTAAGTCATCATTGATCATTCATCTTATCAAGCATAATGTATGTCTAGCATATGCGAATATAAGTCTGCTATTCTGTTCCATTGTCTGTATGCGTTGATTTCTTTACCAGTACGGTAAACAACAATTCCTAAATTCTAACTAATTAGGATGATGAATTAATTTGATAGGTATGTTTACCATCACTGTTTTGTGCTATCTTTATAGAAGAACCAAAGCCATGATGTGTAGCTAAAGCCCCATGAGTCCATTTTACTTCATGCAGAAAAACTTGGTCATAAATTCAATTGTGTTGACATCATAGTTACAAGACTCAGAATAGCCTTAGACTCAGCAAGCTGATTTTTGTGTAATGTCCCTTTTTCAATCTATATAACATTCTTGGAAACTCCATCTTTCTTTAAGATTGCGAACTTTATTGAAAAGGCATTTTGACAGTCATTGAGAGTTTCTACATCGAAAATGAGTACAATGGTACTTTCCATGTAACTTGACCTTTTGATAACACTCCTCACTTCTTGGAAAAGTTTATCATCTTGAGAGGGTGCAAATTCATATAGACTAATTTCTTATACATTTAAATATTGGAGGTGCGGAGAGAATTTATGTCTGGGATTTTTAATGTTTTCCTTAACTTTGATGGTTGAGTAAAATAATTATATAATTTCATGGTTAAATAATTATATTCTGTTTTACAAGATTGGATGTTTGGAGGATACAACTGGTCCAGTGGGTAATTGCATTTTTTGTCCGTTTGGATGGAGGTTGATAAGAAGTTTGTTTTGATCTTCTAACAATTTATTAGTCTCTTCTTGTTCTTTTATATATCCTGCTATGTGTGCATTAGACATCCCCTTCCCATCTTTACCTTTGCACATTCCCATTCCTTTACCAGAAGGGCCCATAAAATGAAGTTTTACCACAAAATATGAGCTATTGAATGGTTTTACTTTTTACTATCATAATAATTACACTTCCAAAGATATGAGTCGCCTCCTAAAACTTGTGATATTCTTGTGGTGTGTCTCAATAAAGGAGATCCAACATCAATTTGAATCTATCAACTCCTTGCCCTCCCACTGAACTTTGAATATTGCTAGCAGCCATTCTTATACAATACAATCTATTCTTTCTATTATAAGATACTAAATTAATTTAAATTAGAAAAAAACTATGAACATCAAGCATACAAGTGCAAAAAAAACACAAAAATATTAAAATAGATAGCTAAACTTGTTTCTTTTTTTTTCTTAAAACAATGAAAAAATAACTTGAAAATTTTCTTCCCGAACTTGAAAGAATTCATCAAAATCTAAAAACAAATCATTTAAGGACTCAAGGATGACATCAAATGCTTACCTTAGATACTTAGATCCCATTTGTGGAAGCTATCTGGCACCCTATGAACAATCCTCTTAGAAAATAATCACCTTGCCTTCAAATTGCAAAATTGGACACCAAATGAGAAGAGAGCATCCTAGCTACAAACAAAATGACATGAAAAAAGAATGAATGGCCTCTATTAGGGATGACTAGGGTTTGGGAGCAAAAAATTGATAAAAACTTATATAAATCTCATACCATAAAGTGCTTTAAGTTGTACTCTTTTTTTTTTGCAAAAAAGTCCAATTTGACGTTTGTCTCATGGAAGCACATCCATGGCCACTAGATGCTCTCTAGATGTGTAACACATCCAAAGAGCATCTAGGGGCACTGGATGTGCATCATGTGTGCATTTGCAACACTCTGTCTCCCTAAACATGCACATCCACTACTCAAGGGAGCATATTGGCTAGCTAGATATATTTAGGATCTACAGTTGATAAAACTTGAAATACATACTAAACCCTTGTCCAAAATCTTCAGAATTTCACCAATTAAGCTCAAATATGACACTATATGTAGCCAACAGTTTAAGCAATCTTCAGTTGATTTTCCACAACCTAAGATGATTGAAGTCAATAAGAAGTTTCATTCCCAATATTTCCTTCTCCAAGCAAGAGCTTCAAAAAAGCATAAGCAAATATCATCAAGAATGAGTCTATTTTCTTTTGTAGACCCTTTACAACCCCAATCACCATAAAAGCATTTAAATGCACTTCAGGGTGTTTAATAAAAACTTTATATTATCACCTCAACTTGGGCTCTCACTTTATGCAATTGATAATGTACTTTAAGTGGGCATTTAATTGAGGGTCATAGCCCTATTGCACATAAAGTGATTTTAATAGCTTATCTTATGCTGGTTAACAATTTGTCCCTCTCGCTAATTTGGCTTTCCCTTGACTCTAGATGCCCAGAATGTGAGGAAACAAAAGGATGTCACTAACAAATAGGTCAATGTATGTGTTATATCAATGCCCTTTGAATTATAAGGTACAGGTCCCTTATATGCAAGATATGCAATGAATTGTGTTTTTAATATATCATTGGGATGGGAGTATACTCTTAACCTGAGAGCAAAAGAGGATAAACCAAGATATTCATAACTACAAACACCCTAGGCAAAAATAGATTTGGGCAACCGATAACACCAATGGAATGGACATTACAAGCTACCTTAAAGCCCTTTTAATACTACCCCTACTCTAATCTAAATGCAGATTAGTCCTACTGAAATGCAATATAGGGAGAGAGCAAAGATGCACATGAAAGATGAAATGGAATCCACCTTAACTAGTAACCCTTTACCAAAATGGAATCTGACAAGGAATTAATAGCTTCAAATGTATCAATCCTACAATCCCATAGAAACTATTCTAAAATGCAAGGTTAACTCGATTGAAGGAGACAATGAAAGAAACATAGGCATGATAGTCCTAAATGGAATCAAAATATCACATGACCTAAATGCAAACATCATACAAATCCTTCATTCCATTTAACTCTTTGATTCTCACTCAACATCTGGAAATGCAGGGGGAAAAGTTGGACAGAATTGTCGATCCTTTCTATTAACTTAGAAAATTACATATATAGGCCCCCTCTTAGGGTTCTTGGCCAGTTACAGATTCATCAGTTATATTAAATCGCTTAGAAATAAAACAATCATCTATTACAATTCAATATATCAGAGAAAGAAAGTAGAAATGATTAGAAACCCTTAAAAATGATTCATATTCCTCTCTGATCTGTAGCAGTCATCTTGGCGCCAAAACTTGTATTTCATATCCCAACGATCACTGCAATTTTGAATTCTCTATTCAACGATCATGATTAAAACATAATAAACCATCTCATCTTTACCTTGTCACTCCTTCAATCTCTTTACTCAATGCGATGATGCGATGATTGACTTTCGTTGTTTCGCTATGTTGACTCAAGATTACATTTAACCCTCTGTAACGATGCGAAAGCTCAAATCCTTAACTGATGTGGTTGACTCTTTATCATCATATCGAAAGAGCAAAATGTCACTTCCTTCGATATCTTTATTCATTCGATCATCAAATTCATTATCGCAACATTGAACTCGAGTTAGATCTACCCCATTGTGACGATGCGATCAAAGGCTTTTGCAACTTCGCCATGTTAACTCAGGATTACCTCTAACCACCCACGACCTTGCGAACAAAGGTTTTCGCAACTTCGCCAAGTCAACTCTGGGTTATCTTTAATCACTTGCAAACCTGCAATAAGCGTTGATCTCTTAAGATCTAATGGCTGAGACTTGAAGATCTTAACTCTTTCTTCTGCTCTGCAATGTGGATCCCTCTGTGTATACATGTCAGATTCTCGTATTCCCGCATCAGTTATCCTTCATGCATCTTTGAAAAGAAGGTAAGTAAGCATCGTCGATCTTTCGAACTCTAACGGCTGAATTTATCTCTTCATTAATGTCACATCTTCATAACTGTCATTCATATGATGTCTTCTTCTGATGCGACGATGCGATCAATCAATTTTCGCTATTTCGCTGTCGTCAGTGTCTTGACTATATTGCTACCTATGATGGCACGATGACTGGCATTTCGTAGCTTCACAACTTTCTCTTCCTGTTATCTGTTTAGGCTTGCGATGCTGTGATGATCTTTTAATGTTTAAATGCTAACACTTTCGCAAGCTCACAACTATAGAACATACTATTATTGATACCATGTGATGGTGCGATGACTGAGATATTAACCTTCCCTTTGTTTTCACAGCCTCGCGACTTTAAAAGTAATTGTAACTTTAGACCTACGATGATATGATAACTGCCTCAAGTTTGACCTTGACTTCATTCCCAAGCTCGGAACCTTATCTCCCTATTAATTGTTTAGACCCACGATGTTGCAATCACTTCTTTTATGCTTTATCGCTCCTTCGCAAGTTCTCACACTAACCTAGCACTTAATGCTGCGACAAAGAGATGAATGCTATAGGTTGACCTTGACTTCATTCGCAAGCTAGCAACTTAAAAATCCTAACTCATCTTTAACCATGCAATGATGCAAACAATGACTTTTCGCTGCTTCGCCGTGCTAACTCTGGGTTACCTTTAATCACTTGCTAACATGCGACAAGTGTTGATCTTTTAAGATCTAATGGATGATACTGGAAGATCTTAGCTCTCTTGTTTGATTTGCAGTGTGGGTCCATCTTCTAGCTGTGTACATCGTGGTAGACAGGTAGCACTATTTCATTGCCCGAAGAATCTGATACGTGTCCTTGCCTCACTTTCCCGCTTTCATAATTTCTCGTGCACCTTTGAAAAGCAAGAATGTGAGAATCGTTGATATACTTTTGATCTATGATTTCCATAAAATGAAAATCTTATATAACATTCAAATAGTCCAACCAACTTGAGCATGCCATCTAAACAACTTAGTCTGACACATTCCCTTTTTTGACCCACAGCTGAGTCCGGTCCCACCATTTCCATGTGTTGAATGCTCGTATTCCTGCATTGATTATTCTTCATGCATCTTTGAAAAGCGGGAATACATTAAACATTGATCAACTAGGATCCGATGGCTAAAGAGATGTAACATTAAATACTTTCAATCCAATCTTACAAAACCACTCGTCGATCTGGTCTTCATCTGACAATCTAAAATTAACCTCTGATCCTTTTGACTTGTTAACTTTGCAACGCAGACGCACGGATTAAATATAAGTTATTGATTGAATTTCAAAGAGAGTTAGACCACCTTCAACCAGGTTCTTTCACCATTTCTACATTTTTTAATACTCCTGCATTAAATTCAAATGATCTTTCTTCTAGCTTGTTCTCATGATCTGCATATTGTTCTTTAGCCTCTGTCCTCATACTCCTCACTGTCATTTGCTCTGAATACAATGTGATCTTCTTTCAGATGTATCATGCCTTCAGAAAAATACTTGATCATAGAGTTAATGTTTTTGAACAACTTTCTTCTCATCTGGGAAATGCATAAACTTACCCTCCCTATCCTAATCACCTATTATGAACCAATGCATTAGCTCGCTTTTGAATGTCCACCTAGGTATACAAAAAGGAATAGATGAGAAGAGAAGTTTCGTAAGGGAAATCTATACTCAGACATGATATCATATTAACTCAATCCTAATCCTAAAAGTTTGGAAAAAATAGGGGACTGAAATCATGGCAACATATTATAACTACACTTTATTAATAATTACACAACTTCATAAATAATCATTATTTCTCAATCCCATTTAAACCTAGAAGTCAACCATTGTATCCACTACACACCCAAGTGCCTTACTAAAAAGAGTGAGGGTCCCTCTCTAATAGCTTACAGTAAATAGTAAGTCCATCAAGTTAGGCCCAAAAACCATTGATAACGCAAAATCTAGAACCTAACAAAGCACTAGGGTGGAGTAATGTCACCAAATCCCAAAGTAATTGCCTCTGAAGACCCTCTATCCATATCATTAGCCTACGAAGGTCAAGGTAATCAACTAATCTAGTCATAAATTATATCATCCCAAAAAGGGAACACTATAGTCTGCCCTCCCTAAAATTGCTTGTCCCAAGGCAATCTCAGAAGCAAAATAACATGTAGTCCACCAAAATCCCAAAGGTAGTACTATGTAATGTCACTATTGAAACCAACTAGCACGTGTAACATCACCACTAGAATAGTTGATAGGGCCTGCCCAATGAAATCAAATACCATTTATAGATGTCACAGGAGGAAGCAACTTGGAAGATTGATGAGGTTTACTTCCCAACATTGCACAAGGGCAACTGTCATACACACTATCACACTTACAACTAAACTAAGCATCTCAAAGAAGTTGTACACATGAATATCAAAGTAAAACCGAAGGCAATCCTCAATGTGTAATCCAGAAAAATCCTTAGTAGTTTTGTCTAAAATCCCGATGCACTAGAAGGATCCCAAACCCTGAATAGAAGCCTTCTAAGAAGAACACCCTCCAACTTCTGCTACTCACCACTGATCTCAACTTCACCATACCAAAAGTGGTGAAGCCAACTGATGGTACCCCCCAAAACTATACTTTTAACCATGTCATCACTCGGGTCCCAAAGTGAACTAAACTAACATCCATTTGCTATGTTGAGATATGAATCACAGAAGGTGTCTACAATACCAAAACTATCTCCAATCCCTTCTAAACTCCTACAGATGTGCTAACTCTACAAATAACTCTCCACTGAAGATAGAGTTAGAATACTTGCAACTACTGCTTCCATCTAATAAAGATGGTGAGAACCCATCCCACAAAGGATGGTACAACCTCAAAGCCAATCCACACCGATGCACTATCAAATCCTTTGTGTGTGGATCTGAAAAGAAGTGATAAGTACTCAAAGCCAATCCACATCGATGCACTATGAAATCCTTTGTGTGTGGATCTGAAAGTGATGAGTACTACCATAGTTGTAATATCCCTAAGCACGCACGATAAAAAGCTCCCACCTCGGTCAATGGTTGACTATCACAATTGTAATATCCCCATTTTGAGCAAGCATTAGAGGTAGTAGATTTAGCCTATCACTTGGTCCTAGTAACCTATTAGTGGTTAGAGGAGCTTGTTGCGGAGTTATTTGGCTTGCTAGAGGACAATTGAGTCTATGTCCCTCCTGTAATATCCCATTTTTTAGTTGTGGCATATTGGATTCGGTCTATTATTGGGCCCTTGTAGGTTGATACTGGTGTTTAGAGAGCCTTGTTGTGGAGTTATTAGGCTCTCCAGTGGCATATGGTAAGTTTTGGCTCCGTTTTGAGGGACTTACTATTTCTAGTAAGTCAACAGTTGGTTCTAATGAGCTCAGATGAGTTAGAGGAGTTGAGTGATGCTCTGGATTTTTATTCTTGGTTTTTGGTTTGGGCTCCAAGAATATTGGAGGGGGCATCTATTTTTAGTAAGTCACCCCGTCAGGTTCATTCATTGTCTTTCTTCATCAAGATCACTCATGTGTTGTCAATTTTTTGATTCTAATGCTTCTTCAATCATTTTCACAAGACAGGCGAATTATAATTATTATTCAACAAAATATGTCAAGGTTGCTATTTTTGTTGGGATTGTATATTGGCTGCCTTAGTGTCATAGCTCGTTGGAGCCGGGTTGAAAAGTTTCAAATCTTGGGCACAAGAAATAATGACCTTGTGTGTCAGGAATATCATAATATGGTTGAAAAGGTAATTTTTGGAGCCAAAGGGAATTAATAAATTGTATTATTCAATTATGTGGCTAAGTATAAAGCAAAGAGGCTTTTAAGTGAAAAGTGTCTTGAAGAAGTCATCATTATTAATTATAAAAAGCAATGCCTTGTGAGAAGGGGATTCATTCTTGTCTATTGCTTTTTGATATTTTCTTGTGAGGGTTTTGAAGTTGTAAATTTTCTTGAGGACTGATTCCTCCTTAATGGTGCATCAATTGTTGTTGTATAGCAATTGAATTTGTGTTCTTAAGCTGAATTGAACATTCCAATTCACTGTTGTTGCATAGTGAATTGTTCTCAAGCTTTTCAATTTGATATTCGGTGTCCAAATAGAGGGTTTTCGAGGTGAATTATCTCAGCCTTTCTTATTGTCACAATTGTATCCTAAGTCACAGGGTTCGCCAAATTTTCAGCTTCCGATCCGATTTTTGGCCAACTTATTTACAAATGCAAAAAATTCGTTAAATTAGACAAAAAATTCAACAACAACATTCTGACTATCTTTTTGCAAAGAACATATTTCATTACACATTTTTTAGGGTTATCGCCAAAAAAAAACATAAAAATAAACCTTCGTTTCCTCAAAATGCCTTTTGAAGATCATTTTTGAAGGATGGCAAGGCAAATTTTCTATGGTAGCTTGGAAATAATTTGTCGTTGTCTATTGTGGGTCGTGGCATCAGAAATCATCTTGCATCTAGCATTTGAAATCATCTGCATCTGAAGTAGAGGCATATGAACATCTGCGTCTAAAGTAGAGGCATCTGAAGTTGTCATCAATTCTCATTTATGTTGGTTGTTCAGCATCTGAAATCATCTACGTTTGAAGAAGAGGGTCCATGTTCAGCATTCAGCAGTGAGATCCCGACAATCACCCAATAGCGGCGGCAGTGGCAGCGAACATTAGCAAGTCCTGACTGCCATTTCTAATAGTTAATAACATAGTTATAATGTATTGCATTTAAATTTTAGGTGTCAATAATTAATAAGAACTTCATAGTTGTCAAACTCGAACTTGAACCTTGTGACTTGGACTGTATCTTTGAAAGGCATTTATGTGCTTAAGTTTGGTGTTTATTGTCACTGAATTTGGGCATCTACTATCTTTGTTTTTGACGTGGCATTTGTCTTGCATTTTGGCGTGATTGTTTCAGCATTTCAATCATAGCTAGTGCCTATTATATTTGTGGATTGGCGTGGGTTTCAAGCTGATATTCATCTTCACCTGGGCAGCATTCATATTGGTATTGGTGTTGCACTTTGATTGCCTAAAATTCCTTATCGGCCCCTATGATTTAACGTCATTGAAGGTGAATTCTGGCTACTGTTATTGAACACCGATATTAGCACCACATTGCTGCTGCACATACATATTTGGAGGCTGCGAATATATATTAAGACGCAGCTATTACTTCAGCAGACCCTGCATACATTGCTTGGGGCGGGAATTAGACATCTACAACCAAATACAGGTGCAATTTCAATCTGTTTGTAATTGCCTAACTGAGAGGCAATAAATTATAAATTCATCATTGCAAAACTTAGCTGGAAATTGTTTGGGTTATAAAGTGTGTTACTTGCCATTTCAATTTACTTTCAGCACTTGTTATATTGTTGGAAAAAACATAAAAATTATATATCTTGATAAGACAAAAAAGTTGCAAAACAAAGAAACCCAAGCCACATACTTCAGTATTGCTAGAGTGAGCCAGCAGGGCTGTTACAATGGAATCAAAGTGGTTTCCTACCATCCTATTGATTATTTTGGATCAGTTGTTTTAATTTGAGTGACCAGCACTTTTGCACTTTTTTCAGCTATGGGCAGATGCAGAAAATCTAGTAATTATGGGAATCAATTAAATATCAAGGAAAACCTCAAGAAGCAAACAATTGCCTTGATGGAGAGCATGGAAAGGCTTTAAAAAATCAGAAAAGGATGGAAGCACTACTTTCAGATCTGGCAATAGATGACAGAGTAACTCGTTATATGGTTTCCATTTTTAAAATGCTTTGTTTTCAGCAGTGAGACATCCAGAAGTCTTCACCATGAGTTGTCAGCAGCTTGTGATAATGGTCCTGTGTTCAGTAGGGCACCCACTAGTCGTATCTGCAGATATAATATTGGAGATTCTGCACAAGCACATGTGGCTGTGTCTATTACATCAGTAGACAGCGGCACTGAGTTTCAGCAGTTTGAGGATTCTGGTGTTAGTGCTTCGGAGGATTCTGAGGACATCATAACTACCTTGGTAACAGTCTTACATCAGTTGGTAGTAGTGGGAACATGGTCAGTACAGGGTCTGATTGGCAGGACACTAGTCTCTTATGTAAGCATGGTGATGATATTGCAGATAGTGTTAGAGCAGATGATGCAGTTGTTGCCATTGCTAGTTAAGACTATTTTGATGAGCACAATATTTTTCAAGACTGCATAGAGGATATGAGCATTGACAATTCTACTTTTTATGACAGTTCTCATAGTGTTGAGTTAGTGTGGAGATGACAGTCTTCTTAGGTGGATCAGATTAGAGCATGGATCTACCCAATTATGACACCCATTCTTCGAGTGTTATGGAGGAGTCAGGTGATGTAGGTTTATGTCCTAGTATTGTTCGTTCATGAGATGGCCTTGAGTAATGTATGTAGCGTCAGGTGACAATAGTGGGGGCTTAATTACACGATGAGGATACCAATTTATGGGCACCTCTTATGATTTGTATGAGGATGTTACATGCTGCCGCGAATCAGGTATTTTGTATCAGAGGCTTGGTGATGACACGGGGGAGTTATTGGATGATGATAGGTCCCACGATCATGATTTAGAGGGATTTACTGATGAGCGGGAAGCAAAGACATGTGAGGAGTTCGACACAGCAATGGATTCTACTTCATCAAAAGAGGTATTAGTAGAGATACCCAGTAGCAGTACCATGGTTGTTGATGTATGCAAGGATGATAGCACACAATATGTTAGTAATCTTGTTATTATGTAACATATTTCATGGTGTGAATCCCAATGTAGCTCCTTTCTTTTATATCCTCAATGTGAGGGGGAACGCAAACAATTGAGCAATGTGGGATAAAAGCCACTTTCATCTTTTAGTCACTTAAGTTACTTCTGTCATAAAGTAACTTATAAATCAACTTTATTAAATAAAGTGACTTAACTATAAGAGATCCACACACTTAAATATTTCCCCAATGAAACCAAATAGAATCCTATGACTGGTTGGCATCCTCAAATTAAATGTCATTAGCCTATCCGAATGGGGAGATAGACCAACAAGGTGCCATAAGGCCTAGCGCGCAGAGGGGGACATTACAGTCCTCCCTTCCCAGGATCGTTTGCCCTCAAGCAATCTCAGTACCCGATGCTGCAGGATGGATTTGCCCTCCCAAGTGGCATCTTCATATGGAAAATCCTTCCAACGAATTAGATACTCCCTAATGGACCTGTTATGTAGCTTCCTTTCTCTGACTTCAATCACCTCCGCTAGAACCAAAACTAGCTTCCCTAACACATCAAGTGGGGGTAATCCACTGGAGGGCACTACATGCTGCCCAATCGCCTTCTTGAGGCAAGAAACGTGGAAAACATTATGAATTCTGTTGTCATCTGGCAAGTCTAGCTCATAAGCAACCTCTTCAACCTGTCGAGTAATGCGATAGGGACCATAAAATCTAGGTTGAAGCTTTTCCAACCCACTCTTCTTCAAGGAGCTCTGTCTGTAGGGTTGGAGACAAAGGTAAACCATGTCTCCTAACTCAAAACTCCACTCTATCCTATGGCAATCAGCATACATCTTTTGTTGATTTTGAGCCTATATCTCCTGACGATCCTATATCCAATCTCCAAATAGTGGTTCTCTATTGTCCTGTAAAGCCAAATCTATGAATAGCAGAGGTTCACTGCCATAGAGAGCTCGAAACAGTGTCATCTAGTGGACATGTGGTAGGAGGAGTTGTAGCAGTACTCCCCTACATATAACCATTTAACCCAAGCTCTTTGTTGCTCCACTACATAATTTCGGAGATAACCCTCCACCCATTTGTTTACTATCTGAGTCTGCCCATCTGTGGGTGGTAAATTGTGTTGGGTATCAATTTCATACCTGCCAATCTAAATAGTTCCTGCCAAAAAGTGTTGAGAAATTTTCTATCTCTATCACTCACAATGGTTCAAGGGAGACCATGTAGACAAAAGACCTCTCAAAAAAATAACTCGGCTATCTGAGAGGCTAACCAATCCGCTGCTATGCCAAAAAAGTGAGTGAACTTAGTCAAATTGTCCACAACCATGAAAACGGAATCTCTGCCCTACACTCTTGTCATTCTTGTAATGAAGTCCATGGAGATGCTCTCCCATTTCTATGCTGGAATAGGAAGAGGTTGTAATAATTTGACTGGGGACTTGTGCTCCAACTTGTTTCACTGACAAGTCCGACATTCTCCAATATGCTGAAGGACATCATCCTTGAGGCCCTTCAATGAAAACCTCTCCCTAACCTGTCTATAGGTTTTGAAGAAACTTGGGTGTCTAGCTAATGGTGCATCATGAAGAGTCTCCATAATTTTTCCCTTGAGCTTAGACTTTGGTACAAGATAGATCCTATCCTTATAAAAAAACACATCATCAATTACCTTGTACCTATTGTCCTAGAGTTGTCCATCCATGATCTGACAAGCTTGAGTATTCTTAGAATACTCAACTAGCAACTAGGACTTCCAATTTGCTGATATCTCTGAAATGGCACAACACTCTACTACTGAAGGTCTCTTGGAAAGCGCATCAGCAACTATATTGTTCTTACCCTTGACATACTTGATGTCAAAATCATAGGCCTGAATCTTGCTAACCCACTTTTTTTGTCTTTCATTAAGATCCTTTTGTTCTAAGAAGTACCGCAGTATGTTGTGATCTATCTTAACCGTGAATTTGCCACCCAACAGGTACTGTCTAAACTTGGCCAAAGCATGCATAATGGTTAACATTTCCTTGTCATAGGTTGAGTACAATCTCTCACTATCCTTGAGATTCCAACTCTCATAAGCTATCAGATGCCTATCCTGCATTAGAATTGCACCAATTTCGCTCCCTGAAGCATCACATTCTACGAAAAAAGGGAAAGAGAAATAGGGAAGTGCCAAAACCGAACATGTGCTCATCACCTTCTTGAGGTTATCAAAGTTCACCTCTGGATTATCTGTCCACCTGAATGCCCCTTTCCGTGTGAGATCAGTGAGGGGAGTTGTTGTCTGAGAAAAGCCTCTAGCGGACCTCCTGTAATAAGAGTAAAGGCCAAGAAAGCCCCTCAAATCTGATACATTCCTTGAAGGTGGCCAATCTAGGATCGCTTGTATCTTTTCCTATTGTACCGTCACCCCATATGCACCAATCATGTGTCCAAGGTAAAGAATCTCAATCAATTCGAACTCACACTCTAACTCCTTTGCAAACAATGAGTGCTCCTCCATAATGCTGAGTATCTCATCTAGGTGTTGCAAATGCTCCTCCCAAATTCTCCTGAAAACCAGGATATCATCAAAAAATACCAACACACTCTTACGCAACTGTTTTCTAAAAATATGGTTCATACATGCCTAAAATGTGGCCGGCGCATTGGTGAGCCCAAATGGCATAACCAAGAACTCATAGTGTCCATAGTGACATCGAAAAGCGGTCTTATGCACATCCTCCTCACAAACCCTTATCTGATGGTATCCAGATCTAAGATCTATATTCAAGAAATAGACTACCCCACGTAACTCATCTAGTAACTCATCAATGCGAGGACTAGGATATCTGTTCTTAATGGTCCTTTTGTTGAAAGCATGGTAATCAATACAGATGAGAACGAGTGTCATCCTTCTTCTTCACCAAAACTATCAAAGAAGTAAAGGGGTTGTAGCTACGTCTGATGTGTCCCATGTCCAAGAGTTCCTTAATCGTCCTTTCTATTTCTTCTTTATAGTGCCTGGGATGATGATAACGAGTGGTAATGGTGGGTTTGGTGCCCTCCTCCAGCTCAATGAAATGCTCAAACCCTCTATCTGGAGGAATGCCCGGGGGTATGTCCTCAAAAACCCTCTTGTGCTTATCAAGCACCGACTGGATGTCAACCTAAAGTTGTTGTCCTGAATCTAATGTAGCCTTAGAGGAAATAAAACAGTGTACAGCCCACTCCATGTCATTATGCCTCATAATAGCCTCCATACTGTGGGCTGAAATCAATCTAGGTTCACTCTTTGGCATGGCTTTGAGAATCATCTGTCAGCCATCCTGTAAGAATTCTAGCTACATCTTATGATGATCAACTATGTACCTACTGATAGTCTACAACCACTGTCTACCCAACATGGTGTCTAATCCATCCAAATCAACAACATAAAAATATGCCTCTAGAAGGAAGTCATCAAAGTGAATCGAAAGGCCTGGTACTTTCCCTATGCACCTCAATCTATCACATCCTGCCACTCTAACTTCGAACTCGAGTATGTCATCAATTTGTAACTTTCTCTTTGAGACCCAGCACATGCTTATATAGTTATGTGATGCACTAGTATCTAAGAGGCACACAATACGCTGCCCTCTAACTCACCCTTCAAGCAAAAGGGGTGACCCATGGGATCGCTAGAAAGGGAAGCTATGGTAGGAGACTGTTCTGGAGTGGATTTCTTCTTCCTCTCTTTGGGAGGCTGCTCCTCATTCTCTTTCTCATTGCTGCCATCAACACCGCTGCCCTCCTGTTGCTCATCCTCCTCTTCTAACAGAACCTTGACATAATGTATTTTACCTTTGCCAAGGCATCTGTCATCAAGTGTCCAAGGCTCCCTGCAAGTGAAGCATAGCTTCTTCCTCCTAAGTTCATTCCGAGTCTTAAAGTCCAATCTAGGAGGGGTAATCCTATGCTGGTAGTCTTCAAGTATCTAGGAGTTACTGGAGAATGTACCTCTTTTATTCTACAAGTCCACAAACTCTTAAGGATTTAGATTATATGGTGCAGAGATAATAGTGATTCTGAGCAGGGGGCATTAGCATCTGGCTTCTTATATGAGTAACCGCTACATACAATACTTGTCAAAACATTTATGGTGATTTTTCACTCAAGGAGGAAACCGTATGAAGAAATCTATAATATCTAAATGCAACACCACCTTTGTAGCTCATGCACTTGTCGACTAATCATTTTCCTGAGACCACAATAAGAGCACCAAACTTCTCTCTGGTTATGCTAACTGTTCCAAAATGTTCCCAGTTTCAATAGCTTCCATGGTGACATCTCAAGGCAAGAAGATTGCCTCAAGTTTATTATTTGAGATACTATGCTAATGTCCTTAGCATCTATGAGTTCAAGGAAGAATTAACTAACTTCAAAACAACTCCCTCAAATTTGTCGTTCTGAGCATGAAAGGAAATGAGACAGCCAGTTTGGACAATGCTTCCCTCATGTGCCAATATTCCTGAATGCTACAACTTAATAACCTTCATTATTCTTTGACAATGGCATACAAAACGTAGTTTTATTCTCGGACAGACTTCTACACGAAAGTATAGCCAATTCATTCACGGCAACAAATATATCGACCTCATCCATTGAAATTCATTGGTAGCTTCAAGATTATCGTTCTTTACTAAAAAATTACTTTCCACTAAAGTTATTTCTTATTTTCAGCAATGTGGAAGAATGGAAAAATAACTAACAAAGGTGTTGTTCGTGTAATTGCCTTAATTCTAGAGTTTATTGGTTGTACCTATTGGGATGAAACACTTAAACTGACAAAAATGTTAAGTCTTTACGCCAAACCCAAATATAAGTTACACTAACTTCTACTCACTTTTTAACAGTTTCTTTGCTTCTTTATTCTAGCAACCTCATGTATCAGAAATGGTGAGGTGTGAATGTCATGTGCCTGGAAGCACACCAAGTGTAATAAAACGACTTTATTTTCTTGACTCGAGCTGTTGATTAAGCTTATGGGCAATATTAGTCACTACTAGCTCCACGCCTCACCTTGCCTAGACCAATGCGCATATAGGAATGCATTCTGAACTCCAACTCATGCCCAAAAACTACTATTTCCATGTGATTCTAGTAACTACTAATCAATCTTAGCTTCTTGATTTGATTTGATCAATGCAACATAAAAAGGAATTGCATGGCAGAACAATCTCTACCTTCAACCAATGTTAGAAGCCTGAGAGAGTATTATCAATGTTCGAAGCCCGATACATGAAATACCAATTTACCATCGCTCCATTCACAAAGTAATATCAAAACATTAATCATTAACTATTGAGGATGCCCGCCAAAATTAAAATAAAATATCCTTCATAAACCAATAGAATCCAAGCGAGGTGAAAGCTTTGCACAAAAACCTCCTTACAAACTTCACTTATTACAGAATACTATCTTGGTATAATACTTGGAATTGTGTGTAGGTCATTAAAGAATAATGTTTTTGGAACCCACCACAGAATAATCGGCAGTGTAAATACCTATCTTCCTCGACACTGGCTTCTACTCACAAATCGTGCCCCAAAATTTACTCAAGGCTCAACATTGCTCAACTTTATGCTAGAATATTCAAAGTTTATAACATACTTTCAAACCATCCAAATTTCTCCAGTCAGAATAATGCTTGCAGGGGCAAAGATTTTGAAGTTGAATAACAGGTTTTGCTCATCAAACCCAAATAAGACTAAGAGAAATGTAAAACCTTTGTGTTGTTACTTTGAAACTCACAGACAACCAAATTTGTTCTAATAATTCTTTCTAAAAGTTTGCCTCTAATAAAAACTCTAGTATGAGAATATTTTAAGTGCACAAATTTGACCCTTCAAGATGGCAGGATACACTACTCTAATACCACTGAAATATCTAGAAAGGATATTTTCCGAATACTTTCCTCAAAATAAATTTTCAAAACATAAACAAATGAAGATGCAAAATAAACCAACAATATAAACCAATAGGTTCTCATAAAATATCTCTGAATATGTTATTGCATGATACATCAATAATACAATAACTAACATTGTAAAATCTAATCTCAAAAACCATTTTACAGTCAGATTGAAATACTAAGAAAAGAAAATGTAAGTACATTGGAGACACCTACTGTGACATCTCCACAAGCAATGGGTTTGCCTCCACTGTTTATCGACATGAGGGTTTACGTCCTCAAGCTAGATGAAAGCTGAAGCTTTCCAAATAACTCTCCCAAGACAGAAACTGAAATCTGAATCATAAACCAAGCATCCCAAAAAATGAATGAGGCCCTTCCTTTTAATCCTAAAAGTTGTGACTCTTCAACTCCCTTACTATCTTTTCATCTTATCCCTCCTTGTCACTTTTAGCGCACTTTATAATATTAAATTGACCTTTAATAACTCAAATTATGCTCCCCCATAGTCAATTTTAATATTATATGAATGTCTTTAAATTTCCTAATGTCCCATAGAAAGGGACATTACACCACAGGTAGAGAGGTCTTGGTTTCGTGCAAGTGTGGGTTGGCACTTGTTTCATACCATCCTTTATGGGATGGGTTAGCACCATCTTTTGCAAATAGGATCAGAAATTTTAAGTTAGATCACTTGCGATTTTGACACACCCAAGACAACTCAGCAAAAGATGGAGATGGTGGTGGTGTCACAGGGACTTATGGTTGTTAACTTGTTACTATCTCCGCAGTGCAGCTGGATGTGAGAGTCAATTATGTTGGTTTCCAAAACCACAAATTAGAAACCCAAAACCTTTGTCAATTCTCTAATAGGATTACTCAATCAGTATTGGCCAACAAACAGGAAATAACCTCCTAATTCAATACCCCTGCACTTTAGGCTTCGCTCAACCTAGGCAATTAAACCTTCACCTTAAACCATAATCATTTGGTTCAATGCTTTTCTATAGAAAATTTAAGGCGATTAAACCTTCACCTTAAACCCTAATCATTTGGTTCAATGCTTTTCTATAGCAAATTTAGAGTTTGTGAATTCTTAAGTTGACAATTCCATAATCTTGATCAAATAAAAGTTATATGAATGCTTTGATATATTTACTTGTGAAATTAATATTATTTGAATGAAACGAATATTCTTTATGAGTTATAAATATGGCAGAATATTGAACTTCAAGACCTCAGACATCAACCCACTTCCAAGAAATAAATTGCAGACCGGTCCCTTATCGACCCTTAGGTTAATAGAGTCAAACTTTCTCCAAGTCCCTATATAGTATATACAACCTTGAGAGACAGTACTATACCGTCCACTACTTTAAGTTTATAGACTGAAGCTTAAATTGGCAACACAAGCCGTGCTCTAATTGAATTTAATTTCTTTGAGAAAACCAATTAGACAAAATTCATATAGACAACATTTCATATATAAATTCTGATAATCAAAGACTTGTATTTAAATCAACTTCTTCACTGTTAGTAGCAATTAATTTTAAAATCAATAATCACAGGGGATAAATCTAAACAAAGTATTTGAACTTTGATTTTCGAGATGAATAAAGAAAACAGGGCTCTTGCATTAAATTTGAAAAATGAGCACAATCATTTACAGTATTCAGTCTACCAAGACTGCGTAAAACATCTACTACTTTTCTCTTTGATCTACCATGCTTCTATTTTATTCCTTCTCATTGCTTGCTTCTTCTTTTTTTTGTAAATGATACACCACTTTTATATATTTAATATAAAGAGACGTGACCTTTTGAAAACCAAACTTTGTGTCTTCCCTTCTAACAAATTTAAACAATATTTCAAATCATACTTTACACGATTTAATTTAAATTCTTAGTTGCATAAACACTTAATTATATTGGTTCATATTCCAATTTTTTAAACACATATTTCTTCTAGTTTTCATTTTTTATGGTACTTAGATGATAGGTTTGACTGGTAAGCACCTTTTTTTAAACACAAGTTCAGACCATCTATAATCCCTGTCTCGTAATAATCTGAAAAATATCGCTAAGAACCCACTATCGCATATGTTTTATTTGACCCCTTCCATTCTGTCATTTGTACGCCTTCCTCAATGACTGCACATTCTCTGTCGGGCAAATCCTTTACAAATTTTGAGAGGTGTTGTTCACTGAAGATTTTATGTGATGCGGGATCCTAGTGTCCATGTCTCTTATTCCATGCATGCCACTCTACAATAATTTGATCACTGCCGTTAATTAAAATAATCTCCAATTTAACGTTGCGTATGAATCTCGACAAATCTCTGTCTTTCATATCATCGTTATGATGTGCGATTAAGACTATCAGCTGCATAGGTGCTTATTGTGATGCCTCCATATGCATGGTCTGCAATAAATGTTTTCCAGAACTGTACTCTTCGTATGCTACTCACATTTTTGCATTTGTTCGATCAATGTTCAAACTGTGGTATGTCTGCATTGAATAATGTTGCTGCAATCCATCACACAGTTTTTAATCATATTCATTCCTTCTATTTTTAACGTCATGTATGTAGAAACGGTTGTTGAATACCATTGGAACCAGAAGGGCTCTCGGTAAATAAATAAAAAATGTACAAGGCAATCTCTGATTTATTGCTAATACTGTGTCTTTTATCACTATGACTTGCGTCTTCAAATCAATTGCTACTGTTATACTCTTTTTAATATTATTGCTGGAATTAATCATCTTATTGAAAGCGATGCCTTGAAGTCAAAACATTACCTCTATGAACTTCATCACTGCTTATAATTTCAAACATATTTATTCCATCTACAGGTTTGATGTCACACCTTCAGACTTCTAAACTTCATCACTTATTTTGTCTCCTATTGGTTCTTCCTTGTCGTTGATTCAGCTATGAAGTGTTTGTGTAAGATAGAAATTTGGATTTAGTATTGTCTAAGACTTTTAATATGATTGTCTTTTAATAGATGTATACTCTCAAACAAATTCATATATCACTGCCTTGTTTGTTCTTTTCCAACTACTTATGATCATGCCTCATCATGACTGTAATTTTATCACTGCATATTCAAACAAATCAATTGCTTTAATATATTATTGCATACCTAAATTTGTTTTCTCCTCAAAGTCTTAGATGCATAATTAAATCTTCACTGTAACTGAAATTGCTCCATTTACTGGTAATAAGCACTGCTTCTTTTCATCCTCAGCACCACTATAATATTATCAGCAAATATTGCTAATCTGACTGAATAACTTTGTGACTTTATTTTCATTGGCTTTTCCTTCATGGGTGCCTTTAATACTGACTACTGCTCCATAGACATGCAACCTTTCATTCTTATTGTTTTAATATTTCTTTTGTATGGTCCTCGTCTCTTGCTTGGAACCTGCGTTTACTCAAAATATGTCTGAACTTAACTTTAGAACCAACTATTTCTCCTTTTATGACCATTCACCATATTTTATAAGTACATGGAGGATTCATGATCAGCGTTCTCGGAACTTTTGTGGTTCCCTTATACTATCTATTATTATGGCAATTGCCAACACCCTCCTATAGCCTTTTATGTGAAATATCTTCATCAACTATTATTCCATTGACATATTCACTCCTAGTTGTATCTCTGTACAATACATATTACAATTAATATCATGCTCCCCTCTACGCAAAGCAGGCATTGTTCCAAAATAGTCTTTTTAATGATCATAAATAAATTGGAGGGCCTAATTTTTTGCAAAAATTAGGGCTCCATCAAGTTATATTGGGACTCAGTATTGACACAACTGGTGCTCCAGTTGAGTTGAGTTAAGATGAGTTCTCTACTCCATCAGTGCCTACAGTTAGTTTTTAGATGATTATGTTATGTCAGTTATTTGGGTATTGGTGCTTTAGGAGTCGGTCGTGCACAACTAGGATATTGCACAATTTTACCCTTGGGATCCGGGTGAACTGTGATGTTTGTTTTTGCTCCAAGATTGCTTGGGGCCAAGTGATCTTAGGAAAGGCAAACTGTAGTGTCCCCATTTTTGAGTTGTGCAAATTTGGTGGATTTAGTCTATTATTGGGTCCTTTTAGGTTGATATTGGTGTTTAGAGGAACTTGTTGTGGAGTGATTAGGCTCTCCAATGGCCTATGGTGAGTTTTGATTCTGTTTTGAGAGACTTACTATTATAGTAAGTCAACAGTTGGTTCCAACGAGCTCAGATGAGTTAGAAAAATTGAGTGATACTCTTAGCTTTTATTTCCAGCTTCTGGTTTGGGCTCCAAGAATCTTGGAGGGAGCATCTATTTTTAGTAAGTAACCCATCAGGTTCATTCATCGTCTTTTTTCATCAGGATCACTCATGTGTTGTCAGAATTCGATTATGATCCTTTTTCAGTCATTTTTTCAAGACAAGTGAATAATAATTAGTATTCAACTAAATATGTTGAGGTTGCTATTTTTTGCAAGACAAGTGAATTATAATTAGTATTCAACTAAATATGTTGAGGTTGCTATTTTTTTCTGGAATTGTATATTGGTCGCCATAGTGTCATAGCTCATTGGAACCAGGTTGAGAATTTTGATATCTTGGGCACAACAAACAATGACCTTGTGTGTCAAAATAACATAGAGCCAAAGGGAATTAATAAATTGTATTATTCAATTATTTGCCTAAGTATAAAGTAAAGAGGCTTTTAAGTGAAAGGTGTCTTGAAGAATTCATCATTATTTCTTATAAAAGAAATTCTTTGTGGGAAGGGGATTCATTCTTGTCTATTGTTTTTCTGATATTTTCTTGTGAGGGTTTTGAAGTTGTGAATTTTCTTGAGGACTGATTCCTCCTCAGTTGTGCATCAGTTGTAAAGCAATTGAATCTCTGTTCTGAAGCTAAATTGAAAATTCCAGTTCACTGCTGCTGTATAGTGAATTGTTCTGGAGCTTTCCAATTTGATATTGGGTGTCCATATTGAGAGTTTTCAAGGTGGATTATCTCAGCCTTTCTTACTGTCATAATTGTGTCTGCGAAAGGTGTTTATGTGCTGAAGTTTGGTATTTATTGTCACTGAATTTGGGCATCTACTAACTCTGTTTTTGAGGTGGCATTTGTCTTGCATTTTGGCGTGATTGTTTCAGCATTTCATTCATAGCTAGCGCCTATTATATCTGTGGATTGTCGTGGGTTTTAGTCTGATATTCATCTTCAGCTCGACAGCATTCATAATTTCATAGTGGTATTGGCGCTGCATTATGATTGCCTAAAATTCCCTATTGGCTCCTATGATTCAATATCATTAAAGGTGAATTATGGCTACTGTTATTGAACACCAATATTAGCACCACATTGCTGCTGCGACTACATATTTGGAGGCTTTTGAATATATATTAAGAGGCAGTGATTACTTCAGCAGACCTTGCATACATCGCTTGGCACGGGAATTATACATCTGTTGGAAATCTTCAAACATTTGCAATCACATACAGGTGCAATTTAATTATGTTTGTAATTACTTAATTGAGAGTCAATAAATTATAAATTCATCATTGCAAAACTTAGTTGGAAATAGTTTGGTTAAGAAGTGTGTTGCTTGTCATTTCAATTTACTTTCAGCCTTTGTTATATTGTTGGTGTTAAAATTGTAACCAAGATAATCCTACAGGTCTGACAATACAGACCGTACCTTCTCTTATTGATAATATATCCAATGATTGGCACTTTATATATATATATATATATATATATATATATATATATATATATATATATATATATATATATATATATATATATATATATATAGATGCCAAGTTAGGAAGGGTTATGCCCCTTGAGGGACATACCCTTTAAGGTTGTAAATGTAGATTATAGGACACACAATACACAGCAGTCTGCTCCTATATGCATCTTACTTCCAGCAAATACTAAGGCTGAGATATTCTAATTTTCAGATTGATAATAAGAGAATTGGATCTGCATTCAAGATAAGTTATAACTTCATCAAACAATCTGAATATTCATAATATTTAGAAGACCATTCTCAGCCATTCAAAACTGAACGAAAAGTCTGATCCAAAGAACAAAGAATTAGCAGAATCTTTACATGGTATAAGAGCCAAGTTATTAAATCCAGGGCTCTGCAAATTCAGTCATCAGACTTTATATATACTTAGTAATTTTCTTCTATCTTCAATGGCATATACAATCAGACTCGAGGACAAGTTTAATGGGAAAGAACACTTTGACGCCTAGAAATTCAGAATCCTAATGATTCTTGAAGAGAACAATGTGAAACAGTTCGTTGATGGAGCATCCAAACAACCCCCAGTTGAACCTCACAAATCCATATGGAACAATGGAAATAGAAAAACTATACAAATCATCTTGGATGGAGTTAAAAATGATATTGTACCTATGCTTACAAAACATCAAACTACCTTTGATATGATTAATGCATTACGAAATGCCTATGAAGTAAACAATGCAACCAAGTTTCTTGCACTAAAAAGGCAACTGAATCACATTTAGATAAAGAAAGGAGAATCAATCAGTTCTTATTTCTTAAGAGTTGCCGGCATTAGAGATGAATTATCAAGCATAGGAACCACCATTAATGACATAGAATTAACGCTTATGGCTATAGATGGATTGCCAGATTCATGGGATACATTCACACAAGGAATAAGTGCCAGAGATCAGCTTCCGGACTTTAACAGACTCAAGAATGATTGTCTTCAAGAGGAATCCAGAAAACTAAAGAAAGGAGGGAAACCAAAAGTAGAAGATGAAGAGTTTCACGTTCTTAATGCAAACTCCTATAAGGGCAAGAAGAAACATTTCAAGAAAAAAAAGGGTAATCAAAAGAATGGAAAGCCCAAGAAAGATCTATCTAAAATAAAGTGTTTCAAATGTGAAAAATTTGGACACTATAAATCTAATCGTCCTAAAACTTCCAAAAAACAGTCAAATTGTACAAATGTCATTAGAGAAGAAGATACTTATGATCCTGAAAACCGTGCTTTGTATTCCTCTCTATCAAATGAAATTTCAAATAAAGCATGGGTAATTGATAGTGGATCTTCTAGACATGTAACAAGATACTCTAGATTCTTTATCAAAAAAGGTTAACGGCGAAGTTACCATTGGTGATAACTCAACACACTCCATTGAAGGAATTGGAAATTGTACTTTGAAACTAAAATCAAGAAATACTCTTCTTCTTAAAGGTGTAATCTATGTACCAGGGATTAAAAGAAACCTAATCTCAATTATAGCACTTGAAGATGATGGACACAATGTTGCATTCGTGAATGGCAAAGTATTAACTTGGGCTAAGAACTCTTCCATCAAGAAAGCAAAGTTAATTGGTCAAAGAAAGAGATATTTGTATGAATTGAATATAGAATCTTGTCGATCCATTCAAGTCCTAGTTCATGAAGCTGAAGATTCAAATGAAATATGGCATAGAAGATTAGGGCATCTAAATTTTAAAACCTTATCAACTATGGAAAAGATGGTTACTGGATTACCCAAATTAAATAAAGATCACCCTAGAATTTGCAAAGGTTGTGCTCTAGGTAAAAACACCAAAAGTCCCTTTCATGATAGTACTAGGAAAACAAATAATGCACTAGAATTAATTCATTCAAATTTATGTGGACCTATGTTTGTTCCTTCTCTTGGAGGATTCTGGTATTATATCTTGTTCATAGATGACTTCTCTAGAAAAACATGGATTTATTTCTTAAAATGCAAGGAATCAGAAGAAATCCTACAAAGATTTAAAGAATTCAAAGGATTCAAAGGATTAACTGAAAAAAATTTGGGACATAAAATTAAAACCCTTAGAACAAATAATGGAGGAGAATATACCTCAAACTTATTTAAAAGGTTTCGTAAAGAATCAGGGATCAAGAGAGAGTACATTGTTCCTTATAACCCAGAACAAAACAAGGTAGCTGAAAAAAAGAATAGGACAATTATAGAAGCTGCTAGAGCTATGATTTTTGACCAAAATCTACAATACTATCTTTGGACAGAAGCCTCTTATACTGTTGTATATATTCAAAACAGAAGCCCTCACTCCTATCTTAAAGATAAAACTCCTGAAGAAGTATTTACTAAAGTAAAACCCAATATAAGTCATCTTAGAATTTTTGGATGTCCTGTATATATTCATGTTCCAAAAGAAAAGAGAACCAAGGTAGAACCCTCTGGGAGGAAAGGTATCTTTGTAGGGTATAGTGAAACTTCTAAAGCATATAGAATTTTCATACCTGGATACAAAACTATTGAACTTAGCAGAGATGTAATGTTTGAGGAAGATCTTGCATTCAAAAGAGCCATAAGTTCTGAAAGAAATAGTGAATCTAGATCCCAGAGGGAGAACTTAGAAGAAATCGAAGATGAAATTCAAAATATGAACCTTGAAGAAAATTCAAAGAAAAGACCACTTTGGGCCATGAAAACAGTTGAAGCAGCTCAAGACTTTGCTGCACCTTCAGAAACAGTCAGAGAAAGTAAAAGACCTAAAAGATTCTCTAGTTATACAACAAATATGTGTGATTTATTCAAAACAGAGCCAACCAATCCTTCTAATGCTATTAAGCATTCAGCCTGGAAAGAAGCTATGACAGAAGAATACCAATCAATTATGAAAAATGATGTTTGGGAAATTGTTCCAAGACTTAAAGAAAAATCTGTTGTTTTTTCCAAGTGGATATTTAAAATAAAGCATGTTGCTGACAGTAGTATTGAGTAATATAAAACCAGCTTTGTAGCCAGAGGATTTTCTCAGAAAGAAGGGATTGATTATGAAGAAACCTTTGCTCCAGTTGCCAAATATACCTCTGTAGGAGCAGTCTTAGCAATTTCCACATCAAGGGGATGAAAGGTAAATCAGATGGATGTAAAAACAGCATTCCTAAATGGAAAGATTTCAAAAGAAATCTATCTGGAGCAACCGAAAGGATTTGAAACCCATGATCCTAACGCATTTGTTTGCAGGCTCAAAAAAGCTCTCTATGGGCTTAAACAGGCTCCCAGGGCCTGGTATGAAAGGATTGATAAATATCTCACTGGCTTAGGATTCTCCAAGAATGAAGCCGATCCAAACTTATATTATAAAAGAGATAAAGATGATATGGTAATTCTGATATTGTATGTTGATGATTTATTAATCATCGGTGATGATCATCTTATAGATTAGTGCAAGAAAGATCTAACTAGAGAATTCGAGATGAAAGACTTGGGGCTTCTCCATTACTTCCTAGGATTAGAAGTACGACAGAATTCTGACAGTATCATACTTAATCAAGGAAAGTACACATCAGATATCTTTAAGAGATTTGGAATGTGGAATTGCAAGTCTATGTCTTCTCCAATGGAGACTAATTTACATAAACTTAAAGAAGCAGCTGCAGAATCACCTTGCCAAATCAGTCTTGTAATTTTGCCTTGGATGTAAGTCCATGGAATCAACAATAGGTAAGTATTTCTTAATATATTGTAGGAGAGTACTATGATCCTCAAACATACTAAGTATTTCTTCCCTTCCATCACCCATTATATCCTGTGGTGTAACATTCATCCAATTTACCTATTTAATTGCTTTCCTAAATTTTCCCATGACCAAAAAAAAAGCAACAGTGTTGGTTACTCAAATGTCATATTTGTGAATTCTATGAATTTTAATTTCCAACCCCAACAAGATGGCAGGAAACCACTTTGGTACCACTATAAGAACATAGGGTCTCACACCTACTATCATTAGACTATTTTTTGTCAAGAAGTTCAGTTTACTTCTGGTTCCTAAATATTTGCAATGTTCTAGAGCAATTTCATCCCTTATCCCAATACCAAAGTCTGTCATACAGACTCCATTAGTGCTTTATCTAATAGGGGATGAGCAATCCAATTCTGGGATGATTCTTCAATGGCAAAGCTTCTTCTTGCAGTTTATTAAATCTTCCTTCGTCCTTCATACCCATTTTCAATCTCTCTGACTCTCTACAAGCCTTTGTTTTCCAACCATTGGGTCAGTGTATTGATTCTTCTTTACTTGTTCTAGAGTCAGAACTGTCACTACATCTTCAGTTCCAACCATGTCCGCATCCAATGCCGACTTTCCTAATCTGAACTATGGACACAATAAATTAACCTCACAAAACTCATGCCCTTTCCACCTAGATATTTCATATAGACTAAGATCTTTTCTAGTTTATTATCTTCTTAAATAAAAAGTTTGCATTCTACACATTTTTTGTATCGAACAACAACAATACTAACCTTACACATTCCCTGCAACTAACAATAAATTGCACTGTAATATAAACTTGAGTTTAATGCTAAATTAAGGATCTGATCAAAATTTTCCATTCTACTATGGTATTTCCAATGTATTCTTAAGAGAAAAAGTGTTGCATTCATACCTCTTGAAGGCGCCAAAGTCCATAAGGGCGTTGTAAAGACCCAAGCAGATTGCATATGAAAACACCATGCTCACTGCAGCTTGAAATTGCAGATAGCTGGGAAAATTTCTGTCCCTGAATGGATTTGCTAACAAATAATTCAGCCAAAAACCATGGGGCCAAAAAAGCAATTCAATTATAGTATAAACAGAAGGAGCTTCTTTGTTTCCTAGAAAATAACTTCAATACAACATATATTACTATCCAATGAAAAATAGTAACTAATATTAAGAATTCACATACCATAAAGACATCAAGTTTGAGGTTGACTTTGTTGTTACTTCTTCCTGAAGCAGTTTCAAGGGTCTCATGAGGGCATAAATATGCAGAAAAGTTGAAAAAAGCAGCATCCCATAACGGTGCAATCCATTTCGCAGCATCCTTGGGAAGAAAACCAAGGTTGACACTACTAGCATACAAAAATCTTCTAGAAATATTAGTTGAAAATTCTGCATGGCAGTGGCCTTCAACTTAACTTTCAAAATTACATTAGACTACAATAAATATACTAGATAGAAATAGTAAAATTTGATGGCTACATAATTTATTCACACTTAGCAACATACCATCTCAGACTGAAATTCATTGACCAAAAAGGAAACCTACTATTCGTTCATTAAATGTATACATTCTCTCTCTGTGGAAATCAAAAATTTTATTGAATAAAACCTTTTATCAGACGAGCCATTTATGTCACAGACAATGACACTGATGGCATTTGGATCAGCACACACATTAATTGTCCTTCTCAGCACCACTGGCATCATACCATCCACATTTGCTCTTGAACTTCTGAGTAGAGTTGTAAGTGCCTTCAACCTTTCTCCCTTTGGATCAACAACAGCACGAAAGTGAAAGCTTAATCCAACAACAGAGGTTGGTACAGTGCCAAGATAATTTGCAGGGGTAGATGTGCAGCTTAAGGATGTGGGACTGAACTGTATTGCAGGGATAAGAATATAATATAAGCCAATTATTTCCAAAATCAGCAACAATTAACTAGTTCAAAAATTTACTTTTCAGTCACCATGCCTGGAATTTTTAATTTACAAGATATTGATATTCTTCACAATCTTCATTTAGATCTTTCCGGTTTATAATAGATGGTAATTGGAAATGCATAAAAGTTTTCTTGTTTTTTAAAGTAGTGAATCTTTTTATTAGCCAACATAAGCCAAGACTTGCAGTGTTCTTTCTAACAAAAATTGATTCTAATTTTTGGATGGACACTTCAGGAGTATAACAAGATGACAAAGTCAAGCAAATAACAGGTAGCTGTAGACTTAATGAACTTCTTTGGGACGTGCTACTTGTTAAGGTTGTAGCTTCTGTCGGATTGATTTTATAATGAGATACCTTGTTGATGGTAAATCATCTTTAAGATAAATATCTTATATATATAATATATATTGTATATGTAATATAATATATATTATATATATTATCCATTATATATTATTATATAATAATATATTATACGTTATTATATAATTATATAATAACATATTACATATATGCTTAAAGATGAGTTATACATATGGTTATTATTTATATTATTAATATATTAACTAACAATGATTAACTATAAAGACATGTCCCCTCCTCTCATATTTATGAATCTTCAAATCTGCATTTGGAAGACATCAATCACATTGGCAATGTTGGTACATTTGCAGAAAATGATCCATGTTACTTAACATGGTATTAGAGCAGGCTGTAAATGTAAGAATGTATGACATGGTAGAAAGTTCATTTCGGAAAAATAGAGAATTAGCACATATGGAAGGAATGAGCACATATGGGAAGGCAGTGACAAAATACTAGCATAGGATATTTTTTATTACTCCAAAAGATTATACCAAATGAAGGATTACAAGTAGCAATCCATGGATGAAATACAAATTTATAATATATAGTATGCATAATACAGAGATACAAAGTCCCAGTCGACAACATGTCTGAAATGCAAAAATTGAAATAGTGATATTTCATCCACAATAAATTGAGGAGATATTGAATCGAAGTGTGGGATTAGACACGACAATAGAGGAACGCAACGCAAATATGTATGCAAATACAATTGAGTCTACAGATATAGGAGTATGGACATGACTCAACAGAGGCGAGAATGTAGAGAATTGTCAGGGGGATAGCTTGATAATAATATGGCGATGCATGGAACATAGAAAATAAGAGGACTGTCTCTGAGGACCGCGAGATGCATGCATAGCACAAAGGAAAGTAAATCGAAAGCACCGTGACAAAGTGAAATTCCCATTGATGCTAAGATTGGAGGTTACGCTCAATAGAAACTAGAAGTCGTTGTCAGAATCACCATTGAAGAGAAAGTGCATTGAATTATATGGACCAATTTCTATATGAGATCATGAAAGTTCACAGGTTACGATTACCCATTGACATTGGAAAATTTGATTTATATAATGCATATTATAGACCTTCTGAAATATATAGCATTCGTAAAACTTCTAATATTTCAGATGTATTACAATGAATGGCACTTGTCAGATAGATGGGAAGTAAAGGGAAGAGACAACTACAATCAAATGATACATGCTTTGGGATTAAATACAGGGATCAATATAGAAAGCAAGCCACCCAAGACGATATTCTAATTCTAGAGTTGTCGTACATGATTAAATATATATATTGGTTTCGATATGGTGGCTCAACATACAGGGGGATATATAAAACAGTCAAGAAATGAAGGGTACATCAATTCAAAAGTGTCACATGTGCTTTGATCAGCAGGTTACTGTAGATTGTAGAAGACAATCATATATGATGTTTTACATTCAGAAGTAGTAGGTACCTCTAAACCAGTGGAGAAAGGGAAGAGTTAGGAGCCCCCTGAACTTGCACATGCAACAATAAGATATCAAAAATTAATAAACAATCATTGTACATTCTATGAATTTACATCTCAAGAGAGAGTAAACAAAGAAATATATACCCTAACATTGAGTGGTAGACAACATGGTTACTTTGCAAGCAGCGGGTAGAGTAGAGCTCAAATCTAATTAAATTGGAATCCCTAATGAATTATTACCGGTCAACAATTGGCATGGACATGGAGACCTTGGTGACGGAGCTATCTACGAAGAGGGTCATCCAATCAATAGTGGTTATTTGAAATAACGAAGAACATTTCAGGTATCACCTAGATCCAATGAGTGCTAAGTGTTCCATTCAGTCTCATGAGAGATGGATTCATGTTGAATCACTACTCATGAAACATGTGTCATTGAGTTTGACTCAAAATCACACAGTTAAATCCTGATAGCAATATCACAATTTGACTTCTTGTGGAAATTATCTCCTACTTATCAATTGATGAGCTTAAGGGGCTTTCTAACGAATGGTTCATAAGGCACAACACTTGGTGAAGGCTTTGCAAATAGGGTTGCAAGCTTTGGATTTAACCATGGAGGAAACTCCGTAGTTAAGCGCGCTCAGCCTACAGTAGTACTGGGATGGGTGACCTCCCGAGAATTCATGGTGCTTCACCCTTGTGAGCATCACCTAGATCCAATGAGTGTTAAGTGTTCCATTTATTCTCATGAGAGATGGATTCATGTTAAATCACTACTCATGAAACATGGGTCATTGAGTTTGACTCAAAATCACATAGTGAAATCCTAATAGCAATATCACAATTTGACTTGCTGTGGAAATTATCTCCTACTTATCAATTTCAAGAATCGTCACCTTAAAGAAATAATCACTCCATGTCAGCCAATAACATAGATGTTAGTGGTGAACAAACCAAGGTCTCAAATATGTAGAGATTGAAGGAGAATTAAATAAGGGAATTTTGATATTATGGAAAATAAATATCACCACCCAGCTATCAAAGGATATTGATACCTATGAAATTAAAATTTTAGGTGGATGTCTACACAAGCAAGTCTCGATGGAAATATCAAATATCTACTATGAAAAGGCACCATGACATAATTCAAGCAACTGCTGAACATACAAATGGCCTCTCAATTATCTATGAAGATAGAAGACTATGCAAATAAATATGGACCATGATGAGTAAAAAGGAAATGGTATGCAACACATAAGGGTGAACGAAATAAGTGAATACTCACCCTTGGTTTGTAGCCCACGTGGATACCCATGAACACTTGTCATATTATATTGAAATACATGACAAGATGGAGATGCAGACCCACGTCATGCATAGATGGCGTTGAAAGAAAAAAGATACCAATAAAGAATTGAAAACTACAAAGGAGATGTACTAAAAGAAAAATATGTGCAAGGAGAAAACCATCTACAAGGGGCAAACACTTCAAGATTTGACCTAGAAAGATTGAAGATCTTGGAAGACAATATAATAAAGTGGTGAATTCAAAGATGAATTCTTTTGGACTAATTAAGAGAGTCTAGTGGATCAAATAAAGGTAAAGTGGACCGACTCATAGGTATGATATACTTTATGTTTTATTCAATATTGAAAATTAATTAATTCATATTCTATATATATAATATGTTATAAATTATGAATTAATTACTATTGAGTATCATGTTATGAATAAAATTAAGCATTATGTTATCTTAATTTTATTAAAAAAATAAAAAATAAAGAGAAATGTTATAATCTGTTATGTTGTAAATAATGGGCATGAGTTAAATTACTAACATTCTAATTAACATTGATATTCTTATTTGTGCATGCTATAAAAGTTATTTGCCTTGATCCTTGTCTCTGAGAATATTATTGTAGGAAAAAGAGGGAGCATGGATGAGATTCAGTCAACCTTTGGTGATCTTGATCATATTAATTCAGAAAGAGTAAACCACGTTGTGATAGATTTTCCAATGATATAAATTTGGAATACACAGATTACAAGATGTACATAATATAGGTTTAATCAAAGGATCAAACAAATGCCTTTGCATAAACAAAGGAAATTTGAGATATTGTGAGAGGTTTATGAACCTTTAAAGAATTCATTTGATCCATCTACGAGTCTCTCTTTGATGAATGAAACTCGACGTATGAGTTGTAGATTCACTTATGTGGCACAATTATACACAATCAATGTATTGGCGTATTGTGGATGAGTTTAAGAAAATGGAAGGACGTGTTTTCTTCTACTATTAAGCTTAACGAATGTTTGGAGCTGCAATGAATGAAAAGAGCAAGTTGGAACTTAGAAAGAAGTCATTAAATTTGATGGGATGCAAAAGTGTTCAAAGATATAAGAGTGGGAATTTTTACATTGTCGGGGGAATAATAACCAATGTTTCATTCCCACTTGAACCATCTTTAGTAAGGAGATGTTCCATGACCCTCATGGGTAGATAAGTACTTGTCTGGAGATGTTCTTGCGGGAAAAGAAGGTTGGTACTTTACACATGCTACCAAGTATTTTGTAGACGAGAATTCATTTGATGATCAGGATAAAGTGAGGATCTTGAAGTAAATATCTTTAATGATTGAGATTATGAGTATCCTTCTACATTAACAGGGAGTATGACACTTCTTTAAATGCAACGCATGAGCTTAGAAGATTAATACTCAGAGAGAGTCTAGAAATACATGTGTGTGACTACATGATTTTGATGGGCCTACTCTTGAGTGTATCATGAGGAAGTATTGACTTATCACTAGAAAATCAAAAGATTGATATAAGATTTAGAGTGAGTTTGATAGGCATCCTTGGTTGAAGAGAGTTTCTGACGAAGTAACTATAGGACCTGACTTCCCAGGATCATTGTACAAAAGGAGAAATTTTGAGATGCAATCCCTTGTGGATGATATCTTCTCTATGAAAAGAAGTTCTAAGTGAAATTCCTTGTAATATGCTCTCCTCCAGAAGAGAGAAGTCTAAGGTGAAAATCCATATTCCACCCTCTAGTAGCAACTATGGTGGTTCATGGTGGATATCATGTAAGTTACTACATGATGTTGTTATGATATGTAATGAAAGGTGATGATCTTTCATTGACATATATAAACAGAAGGTAACCATTATAAGATGATGATCTTATAAATGGTAGACCTGTTATCATGACAAACTTCAAAAAATTGTTGTCCCAGAGTGCTAGAAGTCATGATAACGAACAGACAAAAAGTAACCATTGTAAGGTGGTGATCTTATAAATGGTAGACCTGTTATCATGGTTCTTTGGGCCGGATTTTGTAGAACACCATGATAACCAACTTGTTATGGTTTTTTGGGCCAAATATTGCCGGACACCATATAGACCACACTTAAGGTGGTGTTTTTAAAGCTATGGAAATTGCTTAAATTGTGTGTTATGAAAGGTGAGAAATTTAGCCTCATAGTGAATTGAATATCATACTAAGATGATATCTCTTCTTATTTTTGAGAGCACGATGTGTTCTATAAATCCTCCTAGCTAAGAGGGAGTGTTGAGGTTGTAGCTTCTATCAGATTGATTTTATCATGAGATACCTTCTTGATGATAAATATCTTATATATATAATATATATTATATATATTATATATATTATATATATTATACATTATATATTATTATATAATAAATATAATAATATATTATATATTATTATATAATAATATAATAACATATTACATATATGCTTAAAGATGACTTATACATATGGTTATTTATATTATTAATATATTAACTAATGATGATTAACTATAGAGACATGTCTCCTCTCATATTCAACAATTAACTATGTGATGTGAATATCAGGATTTAACTGTGTGATTTTGAGTCAAACTCATTGACCCATGTTTCATGAGTAGTGATTCAACATGAATCCATCTCTCATGAGAATAAATGGAACACTTAGCACTCATTGGATCTAGGTGATGCTCACAGGGGTGAAGCACCGGGACTTCCCAGGAGGTCACCCATCCCAGTACTACTCCAGCCTGAGCGCGCTTAACTACAGAGTTTCCTCCATAGTTAAACCCAAAGCTTGCAACCCCATTTGCAAAACCTTCACCAAGTGTTGTGCCTTATGAACCATTCATTAGAAAGACCCTTAAGCTCATCAATTGATAAGTAGGAGATAATTTCCACAGCAAGTCAAATTGTGATGTGAATATCAGGATCTAACTGTGTGATTTTGAGTCAAACTCATTGACCCATGTTTCATGAGTAGTGATTCAACATGAATCCATCTCTCATGAGAATAAATGGAACACTTAGCACTCATTGGATCTAGGTGATGCATCACCTAGATCCAATGAGTGCTAAGTGTTCCATTTATTCTCATGAGAGATGGATTCATGTTGAATCACTACTCATGAAACATGGGTCAATGAGTTTGACTCAAAATCACACAGTTAGATCCTGATATTCACATCACAATTTGACTTGCTGTGGAAATTACCTCCTACTTATCAACAATTAACTAGTTCAAAAATTTACTTTCCAATCACAATACCTAGATTTTTTAATTTACTAGATATTGATATTCTTCACAATCTTCATTTGGATCTTTTCGGTTTACAATAGATGGTAATTGGAAATGCATATAAATTTTCTTGTTTTTTAAAGTAGTAAATCGTTTTATTAGCCAACATAAGCCAAAACTTGCAGTTCTTTCTAATAAAAATTGTTTCTAATTTTTGGATGGAAACTTCAAGTATAAGATGACAAAGTCCAGCAAATAACAGGTAGCTGTAGACTTAATGAACTTCTTTCGGACTTGCTACTGAATAGATCAAGATGTATTCATTTTCAACAAACGCTCTCAAATAGAAAAAATCTCAGTATGGAAGCTACAAGGTACTATTGCAATCAGTTTTGAAGAAAGAGCTCAATTTGCAAAATGCTTGGATGATTGAACCCTAACCAAAAGTAATAATATTTTGGTTATCTATCAAATAAATTTGTTCTCAAATCACCTCAACAAGAGCATAACAACACCCTTGGGGATGTCCCATGTGTGCAAAAGTTACACTGACGACAATCCTAGCATCTGTCCATATCCTTGCAATATATGCAAAAGAATAAGTTCATCTTTATCCTTCAACTCAGCTAGCCTCATACAGATGCCTTAAAGAATATCTCTGTGATGCAAGGACTCAAAAGGACTCAATGAAGTAGAAGAGAGAAGTGAATCTGTCTACCACCATCCCTTGGATCATAAAGAAAAAAGAAGAGAACATCATTTGGAATAGAATCCAAGTTGAAATGTTCTTATTTGAAGTAAGATTAATAAATAAATAACAATTGGATAATAAGTGCAATGTCCCAATTTTTAGCAGGTTCCTACAGTTGGCTTGGTCAATTCACCATCATGACCCTCGTGAGTTGACAGTGGGTCTTGAGGGTCTTAGTTGTGAGGTTATAAGTTTTCCAGCAGTCTAAGTCAAACTGTTGGTTCCAATGAGCTCAGTTGAGTTATAGGAGTTGAGTGATGCTCTTAATTTTTATTTCGAGCTTCTGGTTTGGGCTCCAAGAATCTTGGAGGGAGTGTCTATTTGTAGTAAGTCACCCTGTCAGGTTTATTAATTGTCTTTTTTCATCGAGATCACTTTGGTATTGTCAAATTTTGATTTTGATGCTTCTTCAGTTGTTTTTGTAAGACGGGTGAATTACTATTATTCATCTAAATATGTTGGGGTTACTATTTTTGTTTGGTGTTGTATGTTGGTCACCTCGGTATCATAGCTTGTTGGAACTAGTTTGGAAAGTTTTAAATCGTGGGCACAAGAAATATTGGCTTTGTGAGTCAAAATATTTTGTTATGGTGAAAAAGATCATTTTTGGGAGCCAAAAGCAATTAATAACTTATATTGTAATGACACCTTATTATATTTAATGTTGTGATGTGGAAGCTTCTTAAGTGGGGTTCATTTGGGAAACCTATGCCGTTTGGAGATATATATATGAGCCCATTTGACGAGAAAAGCATGATTATTTCATTATCTTATTTTCTTCTATTGTCTTGGTGACACTTCTAAGGCTTTGATTTTGTGCCCTTGTTGAAGTATAAGGATTTGGGATCTATAACTGAAGTGTTGACAATTCAATTCTAAGAATTATTCCCAGATTTCTTGGCAAATCGAGCATACAATTTGTCATTTCTCCTACTGTATTAACTATTAACTGTTGCTAAGGAGAAGTTTAAATTTTCTTGCTAGTGGAAGTTGTTCTTGAATTTGTGAAGGGATTCACTGGAATTGATATATCAAATTGTATGTTGGTTATATTGGAGTTGGTTGAGCGCCCATTTATATCTATTGTTGGGCGTTATTTTATATCTACACTTTGGGAGCTATGTTTTCCATATCTCCAGTTGCATTTGTTTGTTGAAGAATTATTTTGCTGCTAAAAGTCTTCATTTCAGAGTGTTTCAAGGCATGTTTTACCTGTAAGTTCATGGATTGTAACTTCTAATTTTCAAGGTTTTGTTGATTTAGATGATGGGGGATATTTTATCAATTGGGTTGTTGGTATTTTGTGAAAATATTTAGTATTTAAGTTGATATTAATATCTAGAATTTTCTGTTGTATATTCCCTATGTAATATCCAAATATTTGAGTTGAAATTATTATTGCAAGTATCAGAAATTGCAAAACCTCAAAATTAAAAAAATAAATCAATTCTTTTGCAAACATTGTTTAAGAGCCAATTGGGTGATTATAGTGGTATCAAAGAGGTTCCCTGCCATCCTATGATGGGTAGGGAAATATTTATTAATTCAAATTTGTTTTTGTATTCGGAGTGACCAGCACTCTTGACTTACCAGCTATGGATGAATATGGGTGAATCAGTAGTTAGAGGAGCCGGTGAAGTAGTCTAGAAGAAAGATAGGAAATAAATGCTTTGAGGGAGAATATGGAGAAACTTGCGCTTCATCAGCAGAGGTTTACGAAGAGACTGTCGAATCCAATGACAGTTGATAGAGCAGCAAGGCATATAGTTTCGTCTTTAGAAGATCGGCACCGAGTTTGCAAGGATCTTAAGTTTTCTCTTACAAGTGATCATGATGCTGATGTATCTGTGTTTAGTACAACACCCACTACTCCTATCCATAGTTTTGATCATGGACTTTCCACACAATGATGTGCATGTGTCAATGCCATTGGTGGAGAGCAATATTGAGCTTCAATGGGTTGAGGACACCAAAATTATTGGCCCTATATTGACATATAATTAATACTCTATATATTTTAGTCAATGATATCAAAATCAAATATTAAAAATAAATATTATTGATAATAGTATCAATTAATATTGTTAATAGATAATAATAATGATATTGAGCATAGAGTATCGAAATAATCTTAAGATTCATGACTAATGAGAACATTGACTAGTAAGGGTTAATAATCGATGATAACTCAGTATTTGATAATATAAAAATAAAAGTCAACATTAATACTCATCTATTTCGCACCTATAATTTATATATTGTCTATCTTAATAAGTCATAAAAAATATAATTGAGCAACATATAATAAATAAATAACAAACGATAAATTAAGAAATGAATAAGAAATAACATTTATTAATTAACAACCTAAAAACTATATAATTGACCACTAGACCAAAAAATTGTGACCAAAGGTCCCAACAATTGGTCAATGACCCATTGATTTCCTTCACTCATATAAGAATAAGAGCAGGGAAGAAGAATAGTGCTAAGGATGGCAAAGAAAAAAGACACATACTTCTCTAGCGTGAACAACACAAACAAATAATAAGACATCAAACATGATAAACACCAGACAAACAGAGGATAAGACAAACACAAATGGTCAGAGTATTTACAACAAAAAAATCATTCCCAAGAACCCAAAGTGAAGCCAAGCGGTGCTAAAGGGAAGCAAAGGAAATTATTAGAGATATAATGAAAAATGAGAGAAGATAGACAAACAGCGATCAAAAAACTCATAAACACAAGGCCAAGCGGATAGTGATTAACGCCTGTCCAATCACCAACAGGTAGGCCCGAGCCAAAGTGGCAAACACGTCCATATTCTAAACAAAGGTATGTATTGTGTCGGGAGAAGGTAGGAAGCGACAGTCACATTGCCCGTGCAGGATGAATTGCCGTCAGAACCCACCAATCAATTAGTGTATCAAGACACAACAACCATCAAAGGGACTCCTCCAGCACACATAGTATTGAACTCAAATTAATACTATCGAACTATGACAGACCAAGTAAGGAATCAATCAGCAGAAATACCACTGCATACACAAACAAAACAAAACCTCTAATTAAGCAAGCAAAGAAGGACCACAATAACCAAGTGAATTCCACGTAGATGATTGCTAGGGAGTTGTACAAGAAGATAGTTATAGATTCATAGAAGATTAAGGTATGAGATACGCAATAGCTGAAACTGAAAACATTGAGCGTAAAGAATTGCATAAGAGAATTCATCATTTTCTAAAAGGTCCAATAGAGCATGGATAGTGAGCATTCATTAGGAATGTTAAGTTTCCTCAAAGGGAGGACTCTCTGAGTAGAGGGCATTCACAAATCGAATGTCGGATTCAAAATTGAATCCAGAGAAGAGATTTGCTGAAAAATCTCTTAGGGACAACATATATAGTAGTGGTTAAACATATGCATATGTAAGAGACAAGAAGCTTGGTTGGAGGTGGGATCTCTACAAAGTAGTGTTATAAATCAGAGGTCCCAAATTAAGACTTGAGGAAGATGCTCTTTGTATGAGGATTGCCTAATCGAGATATAATCCTCACTATAGGGTTAGGTGATTTGAGAAGAACCTCTTCCAAGGGTTTAGGAGGGGTTAGCAAGGGGAGTCCTTAGATTAATGTTTAATTAGCTCAATATTCCCAACATGTTTAATCTATATTTCTTTTCCTATATTGTACTAACAAATTGTTGTAGGATACAACATTTGAATTTAATCCAGAAGAGGGGACATTACACAGGTGATCACGATGCTGATGTATCTCTGTTTAGTACAACACCCACAGGTCCTACCCATAGTTTTGATGATGGACTTTCCACACGACGATGTGGACGTGTCAATTCCATTGGTGATAGCAACAATGAGCTTCAGTGGGTTGAGCACTCCAAAATTGTTTCTGCAGATAGTGCAGGTGCTATTGGGGCAGTAGTTACTGTTGGTTCCCAAAACCGCAGATTGGAAATCCAAGAGCCTACCACTTCTCCAATAGGATTTCGCAATCAGTTCTGGCCAACGAACGAGAATCACCTTGATTCCCCTGCATTTTAGGCTTTGGTACACCTAGGCAGGTAGACCTTTTTCCTCGAACCTGATCACTTGGTTCAGAGCTTTTCTATAGCGAATTTAAGCCTTGGAGTTCTCTAGTTGGCAAAGTCCTCAAACTTGATCTAATGAAATTGAATGTTGAGTTATTGAAATAATTGAATATTGTGTATGAGGTTTTTTAATAATGGGTTTGATGCCTGTAAGAAGGAAGATATAGATTTTCTGACTTCAATAATAAAAAGACCAGTGCCTCTGCCCATTTGGGCAATAGAGTCAACTTCAGTAATGATTATCATGTACAATTTTATAATGTTCTACGCACTTATACTGCCAACAATTAAATAATCAAGATGCAACAAATCAAATATATATGCAATCTTAAATTAGTCTAAAATGTGCTTTAACTCCTGAAGAGACAAACTAGACATAGATACGAAAACAATTTGATATTTCATAATATCTATGATGATCGATTTTAAGATGATAAATGACCGTGTCCACTTATCTGACATTTAAATTGTATTCAGAATTTCAAAAATGATTATAACAAACGAATCATCTGCAATTTAAATCTCTATGCCATTTAAAAATAATCAAAGGACCTTTTATTTTATTATTAAAATAAAATAGACAAATTTATATTACAAAGTCATTTTAAGCTCCTTATCCCTCCATACAAATAATATAATATTTCTTTGTAGAATGTTTTTTTTCCACATACGAGTGTTTGAATGTTTCTTGTCTTCAAAAATCTCCTGTATTTATATTTTAATTTTATGGGAATGTGACATTTCAAACTATATTAGACATGCCTCCAAAATAAATCGTCTCTCTTCATAAAATGATTAATCGCCTAGGTTTTCATGTTGACTCCAATAAACAAGAGCTCTTTTGGAGCATGAGTCCCTGCCTATTGGAGAAAATAGAAGGAAACAAATTATTAGGAAAAAATGTTACAAAGTAGTTATTGAATAGCAATATCATAAAATAAAGCTAAAGTTAAACATATAGATTTTATAACACATAGATAAAGTATTGTTAAAACCCATACATATGCATAATGGAAAATAAGTATGTAACAAATAAGTGTTTAAAAAGAGAAAGATCGTTGAATGAGTTAGAGGATTCTAAATGAAGATTGTGATATTGTTGAAAAGATTTTACAAAAATGAATATATATATATATATATATATATGTATATTTTAAAAAATTAAATAATGACAGTGCTAAATACTCAATACAATATTATTTTTAAAATTACTAATTTACATGTTCAATATAATATCAATTAATATAATTTTTTAAAAATGAATTATATAAATATTATTATAATTTAAATTTTTATTGATATTTCCATTTTTTATTCGACTAAATATTGTGTTATTTTGATTTACTCTTTAAAAAAATAAAAGCTTTAAAAAAATTAAGCTTCAAATATTTAAAAAAATTAAGCTTCAAAAGGCATTCAAAAGATTGATGTGCACAATGCGCAGTAGACGGAAAGAGACAAATTTCTACCATCGAAATCCACCAGAAGCGTACGCGTCAATAAATAGAAGGCCGATGAGTGGTTGGTCACTTTTTAAAATAATGCAAGGGAAATTGACAAAGCTAAGACGAGAACATTATGAAAGTACGAATCAAATCAATGTATATGAGTTGTAATACAGAGAGATGTGAGAGACGAGAGACTCAATCGACAGCGCAGAGTGCTAGAGCATTGAGATTGAACGGCAGTAAAGTGGCAAGCAGACTGGACAACTTAGAGTACTGACTCTGGTGGAGGTGACAAGTAATAAATGTAGTTCATCTTCCTTGTTCATATTTTTCTGATTTTTTGAATTGGAAAAATAATATAAACCCCAGCAAAATTGGGAAGGACCAATAAGAAAATAAGAATAAATCAATCCAAATTAATTTAATAATAAAAACTTCACCAAACCTTAGAATCTGATTTTCTGAAACTTGACAAATTAATAGAGGGGGTGAAAAGAAAACATTAGTTCCCTACCTATAAATAGGCAGGGACTAACAAAATATTGTTGTCATAGTTTAATATTGCCATTAATCTTTTCTTTAGTTTAACATAGCTTGTGTTAAATCCTATTACTACTAAGCGGTAATATTATGCGCATCTGAACATCAACCAACCGTGCCTCCTTTGATTTATATTTTTTCCTTCAATTTCTATTCTGACACTATTTGCCAAATGCATACGACAATCTTTGAATACCTTTTGCTTGATAGTTGTCACTCAAAATCCTTGACTTGGCTTTGATGTGAAATTCTTTAAAAGTTGCATACATATTATAACCTTGACGGCATAGATGAACTTGTGATTCATTTATCTTTCATTAGCCTCATTACTACTGATGGTTTGACGACACATTGATGGCACATGGTTCTTCAAGTGATTTATTTAAGTTTTGATCCAGGCCCTTTGAAATTACAAAACTCACGATGGCATGTAGACTTTCAGAAATTTGGTCTTCTATCTGTTTATCGGGCTTCTTGATAAATTGTTAATCACTGACCAAGTATTGGGTTGCGTTGGAATTTACAAACACTTAAGTGGCTTTGCACTCCCCAAATTCATATATCCACAAGCGTTGAAGACTCCTGTATCGTTATTCCTTCCCAGGCGGTGATGTGGCAAAGTTAAATTCATTCTACCTCCATTGATGACACCTACTCTGTTTTATAAACATGTACATCAACCACTATGTTTTGTATTTATACTTAAGTTATACACCATATACATGCTTTGTGTCGTGAATCACTGTCTTGGCTCAAACAAAATGGCATCGCTCCTTTATGGATGAGTGACATGGAATCGTTGATCACTAAGAACTCATGATGACTCAGAGATGCACAATATTGCTTCTTGTGTTGTGAAGAGGATTATTGCTCTTGCTTATTTACGTTTTCAAATCATCAAATCTCATGCCTTGCAAACTTTTCAGTATTGCCTGCAGCTATGGATGCATGCCCGGTGCTTGTATATATGGAATAATTGCCAAGCCTTGCACTTGCTGGAAGGAATACAAAAGCACATAACTAATTCTGACCCCTCTATGACAATATTTAACTCACTCTCCCCACACACTGGCAATTGAAGGCTATGTATTATCATCTTGCAAAGATAATTTTTAGACCTACTCAAGACACCTATAATTGACTCTTCATGTTTTGGTGTTTCCTTCCTTGGAATTTCATTTACATCTCTGGATGACTTGTAAGCAAGGTCCATTCCTGATCAGCTTTGTAAGCAAGCAAAATTCTCTCAGCAACCTATAATCGGTTGAACATGATGTTTGTAAATCACCAGTTGATTTTGTCTTCATATTAGCAATCCTTCAAATTTTTGTTTTGATTTTCTTGTCTAAAATCTACTAATATTGTTTGTCCAGACCCATTACTATGTGTTTCATAATTGGTTGCAACAAATCTTTTTTCAAAGTACGAGTATCACCAACAACCCTAGACATGAGGCATAGGAGGCAGGGGTTATAGAGGCATTGATGCAGGAGCATCTTGCATGGAAAAATTATTGGCAAAAAAAAAAAAAATTGAAAAAAAAAAAAAAAAATCTGGAGGAGAGAGAAAGTGACGAAAATTAGAGGAGAAATAATAAAAAATAAAAAAAGGGAAAAAGGAGAAAAAAAGAAAAAGAAAAGAGGAATTTCTATTTTCAAGGTGCGTAGGTGGCGTAAATAGAAAAATAAGAAAAATAGTTGTCATTCCATTAATCGAGGTGTGTAGGTAGAAATTCTAGAAGGTTTTGGATAAATCATGTATTTAATATTTGTTGGGTGCTTAGTTGTATTTGGGTGGGAATTTAATATTTATTTAAAGATAGTTGTATTTACCTTTTATCCCACATTGGTTGTGTTTGTAATGTCTTGGGTTAGAAGTGCCTATTTAAGCAAGGCATATGAACATTTCTAATGAAGCTCAAAGAGAAGCTCAAGGAGTAGCTTGAGGAGTGGAAGCTCAAGGAGAAGTTTGAGAAGTAGAAGCTAGACGGTGTGAAGACTCTTATTTAGGATTTCTCTTGTGTTGAAGAAGTCATATCATCTTGTGGGTGTTGTAAGGATTTTTCAAGTATAATAAAATTATTTGTGAAGCATTTTTTTTTTCTTGGTCTCTATATTGTTGCTTTCTTGATTGTGAGTGGGTAAGGGTGGAGCGGACCTCCATCAAGTGGTATCAGAGCGGACCTCTATCAGGCATCATGTGTCTAGTCAGCTAACGGTGAGTGATGGAGACATTTCTTCAGCTCTTGAGCACTATGATGCTATCCATCAAATGGTAGCTGCATCTGGTTAAGGTTCATGTGCTTTGAGAGGTTATTAGGATCTTGAAGCATAGTTCTTCACACTTAGTTGCTAACAATGAGTAATGGGGTAGCACTTGTTATGAGACATTGTTAGGGAAAATAGAGGAGGTTGTTGATCTCACCCAAGAGCTTGAGGTGACTGTGGACTCTCTTCAGCGTACTCAGTTGGCTCTCCAAGATTCAAAGTCACATTTGGATAAGATGGTCGTAGAGTTGGAGCATGTCTAGTCCACACCAACTACAGATCTAGTTCAGTTGCATATTGTGGTGGTTGGTGGTGCGTTTGCTTCCACGATTGGGGATGAGGGATGTGATGATGTAGCAATCACATCCGTCTAGGATATAGGTGCAGTAAGTATGGAGGAAGTGAGGGTATTAGTGGAGACAAGCTGTTATGCTGATTTGCTTTCTTCTGCTGAAAGAGAATCTATTTCTTCTTCTCATATAGCTGGTAGCATTAAACAACTGGCAGTGCCACGTTTTCAAAGGGATCAATTGTGGGTCGTAGGGGAGCATGTTGATGCTTCCACATATAATTTCTAATGGACAGTCTTTTGAGGAGTATCTTTTAAAGGGTTCAGAAGTGTGGGAAGATTCATACAGTGTCTAACGGTACTCTCATCTGGGGCTCTTGCACTATTCGAAGGTTGGTGGAAATGATTGTAGACTTTGTCTATGATGCTTCTCCACAAGGATCTTGTGGTCGGGTTTGCTGAGAAAGATTCCCAAGATCCTGCCCGCCAGTAGTTTTGAGTCAGAGGTTTGAGTCGTCTCCTAATTCCCAGTTCGATATTGATGAGCCCTTGACAGAGATTGGGAGTTTTTATCAGCATTATACTGAGTGCTCATCACTTCTCTCTTGACCCCCAAATAGAGGATTGGGTTTCATGTTGGTGTGGGTTGGCTCCAATTTCATACCATTCATTTGGGATGGATTAGCACCATCTTTTGTAGATAAGATTGGCAACAACAACTTAGAACGCTTGCAATATCCACAAACCCAAGACACCCAAGACAGTTTGGAGTTGGTGATAGTGATTTAGATACTTATGGTTGTTATCATCTCCACAGTGTAGTTGGGCGTGAGAGTCATTTTGATAAGGACTCAAATGTTGATAGAGTTGGTATTTCAATTCGATTGAGTTTCAATGAGTTATTACAATTTACCGCCATCAACACCTATAGTAAGTTTCTAGATGATTATGTCATTGATATCAGTTATTTGGGTGTTGATGCTACAAGAGTTGCTTGTACACAACAGCGATAGTACACAGTTATACCCTTTGGATCCAAGGGGACTATAATTTTCATTTTGCTCTAAGATTGCTTGGGGAAAAACAATCTTAGGGAGGGAGGACTGTAATGTCCCAATTTTTAGCAAGTTCCTGCAATTGGCTTGGTCAGTGCACCATTGGGACCCTCATGAGTTGACAATGGGATTTGAGGGTTTTAATTGTGGGGTTATAGGCTTTCTAGCATCTTATGGTGTGTTTTGGCTTTGTTTGAGGGACTTACTATTTATAGTAAGTCAAACTGTTGGTCCCAATAAGCTCAATTGAGTTAGAGGAATTGAGTAATGCTCTCAGTTTTTATTTCAGGCTTCTAGTTTGGGCTCCAAGAATCTTGGATGGAGCGTCTATTTATAATAAGTCCCCCCATCAGGTTCATTTGTCGTATTTTTTCATTAGGGTCATTTGGTGTTCTCAAATTTCGATTTTGATGCTTTTTTAGTGGTTTTTGCAAGATGGGTGAATTATTATTTATCTAAATATGCTAGGTTGCTATTTTTTTTGGTGTTTTATGTTGTTTATGCTAGTATCATAGCTCGTTGGAACCAAGTTGAAAAGTTTTAAATCGCAACACAAGAAATAGTGGTTTAATTTTTCTTGTTGTTGGAGCTTGTTCTAGAATTTGTGAAGGGATTCACTGGAATTGTTATATCAAATTGTGCGTTGGTTAACTTAGAGTTGGTTGAGCATACTAGGCATTATTTTCTATCTGCACTTTGCCAGCATTGTTTTCCATATCTCGAGCTGCATTTATTTGTTGAAGAATTCTTTTGCTGCTGATAGTCTTTATTTCAAAGGGTTTCAAAACATGTTTTACCTATAAGTTCATGGATTGTAACTTCTAATTTTTCTAGGTATTGTTGATTTAGATAATAGGGGATATTTTATCATCTAGGTTGTTGGTGGTTTGTGAAAATACTCAGTATCTAAGTTGATATTAAAATCTAGAATTTTCAATTGTATATTCCCTATGTAATGCCCAATATTTGAGTTGAAATTGTTGATGTATAGCATCAGTTGAAGTAATATTGCATACTTGAAATTATGATTTAATGAATTCTGTTCATTTACTAATGAAATATATATATATATATATATATATATATGAGTGTGTGTGTGTGTGTGTGTGTGTGAATATCTTCAAATATTCACAAACTATATTACATGTGTATCAACTTTATATCTTGAAGGTTATCGGGGCTTTGTATCTGCCACCAATTAAAGTAAGTTCAATACATGTCGGCGATTACAAAGTGCATGTTATATGGTGGTCGTTATGTTTTGTTAGTATTAGTCATGCTTACGTACAGGCATGACCCTACGTGACCTTTGGTTACGTAGAGTCATGTCTCTACGGAGATGTGACTGTTTGTGTTAATATATATATGACAAAAGAATTTCTGGGTTAAATATCAATCTAAGGCATACAAGTCCCAGCGATCTACTTCTCCTCTCTGCAGTATATTCAACTAACATTGCAGATACTCCATTGCTGAAAAATTCTGAAGATTACTGGACAGCAACTAAATCTGAAGATTGCAATATCTGAAATACAAAGTCACAGGTTTGCTTCATCCCTTCTCAAGTATAAGATATCAAGTAAAGCTGCAATGGTTCTATTTTGATATAATAGTTTACATTCTATCAGAGATCCTAAAATTAACAGAAATTGTAATTGCAATATCTTCTGTTTTTCTGCCATATTGTTGTATCAAAAATTGCAAAACCTCAAAAAATAAAAAAGTAAAACACATCAATTCTTCAACATAGATTGAGCGAGAACCAGCAGGGCTTATTACAATAAGATTTTTATTAGATAAGTAGAGATGATAAAATTAAAACGGTAAAATCAATAATAACATAGTAAATTAAGACAAAGTGGTCTATTTTACTCATGATAATAATAGTGAGAAAAATCTTAAATTATTCAATATCAACAACTCGTACAAGAACAATCCTCTTGCCAATGATTCAGAATATCATTGAAACATTTATATTGTGATTGCCTCCTGTAACCCGTTGTTGACAAGTTGAAGATTATAGTAACATGGTTTGTAGTGACTGGTGGTCTCGACAACTACTTTTGTTATCATCATGGTATGTGGCAAGTATTTCATGATTTTGGTAATGAACCTAGAAGTATTGGGCACTCATCAATTCTTTTGTTGTGGTGTGAGTTTGAGATATCAGCACTTCAGTTGTTGTGGCCTATGTTTGAGGAAGGGCAAAACATTCTAGAATTCTTGTTGAATATGAGTTTCTCTATAGCATCATTTTGTTGGGCAATCTTCTTCCTGAGTCTCATAGGAGTATCATTGTGAAGTGATTGTCATCTTTCATGTTTTCCAAAAGGCTATTCTACCATATAATTTTCAAAAAAGTGGACGCAAGGGTAGAGAGATGATATTTGCCATTATTCAGCAGACATGGATATATTTCCTTGATGATCATAGTAGAAGGTATCTTGGCAAAACTAATAAACAAGATAATAATCTACAACAATAATAAAAATTGGGGTTATTGAACAATATTACGGAATCCATTGGGATCATATTAAAGACTATTGAATTAAGATTACAGTCTCCTTTTAGAGATGAAAAGATGTGTGATTTAACTGTAGAACTGTTATGGATTACCAATGGTCATGTGATTATATTAATAAAAAGGGGGTTGTTTGTTATAAGTAAGCAGATATACCAAAAGTTGTGATTATGATGAGTTCATAAAAACACTTCTCACTAAGCATCACAACTCTTGAATGGTGAAAGATACACACACACACACACTCACACATTAAATCGGCAAACTAGAAGAGTGGGGTTATTTTTAAAAATTGGGAAAAAAATATTGAAAAAAACAATTAAAAATAGGATTAACATTAGAGAATGTGAAAATTGAATCAAAATAGTCGAGCAATTTTTTAAAAAAATTAAAGGACATTTCCATAACATAGATGATAAAGGACTTATATAATGATTGAAAGCACTTGCACAACCTCCTCTTAATATATTATAAACTTGGAGGACTCAAACTTTTAACAGTATAAATTTCAATTAAGCTATTATTTGAAGTGGCACCAAAATATGATGTGAGATTTCTTGTTTTTCAAAATCATAATGAAGCTTTCTTCACACAATATTGTCAATAAATGAAAACTTATATATTCATGTAAGTAGAATTCATTTGTGATATTGTTATCAGGATTCATCTGCATAGTTTTTGAGTCAAACTCATTGACCCAAGTTACAAGACTCCATCTCTCATGAGAAAGAATGGAACAATTAGTACTCATTGCATCTAGGCAATGCCCACAAAGGTGAAGCATCAGGACTTGTCAGAGGTCGCCCATCCTAGTACTACTTATCACAAGTACGCTTAACCATGAAGCTCTCTTCAAGGATAAGTCCACTTGCTTGCAACCCCATTTGCAAAACCTTTAGCAAGTGTTGTGCCTTACTAACCATTCATTAGAAAGTGCCTTAAGATCATCAATTGATAAGTAGAAGATATTTTTCACAGCAAACCCAATTGTGATCTTGCTATCAACATTCATCTATGTTGTTTTTGAGTCCAACTCATTTACCACAGTTTCATGAGTAGTGGTTCACAAGAACACATCTCTCATGAGACTAAATGGAACACTTAGAACTCATTGCATCTAGGTGATTCTCACAGTGGTGAAGCACCAGGACTTCCCAAGAGGTCACCCATCCCAATACTACTCCAACTCAAGTGCACTTAACCATGGAGTTTCCTCCAAGGTTAAGCCCACTTTACTTGAAACCTCAATAAAATAATCTTAAGCAAGTGTTATGCCTTATGAACCATTAACTACAAAGCCTCTTAAATACATCAATTGATAAGTAGGAGATATTTTCTACAAGTATAATTGTGATATTAGTATCAAGACTCATTTCTATAGTTTCTAAGTCAAATCATTGGCCTAGGTTTCATGAGTAGTGGTTCACAAGAACCCATCTCTCATGAGAATGAATGGAACAATTAACACTCATTGCATCTAGGTGATGCTTACAAAGGTGAAAAATTGAGACTTCCCAGAAGGTCACATATCCCAGTACTACTCCAACTCAAGCACACTTAACCATGAAGTTTCCTCCAAAGTAAAGCCCACTCTGCTTGCAACCTCATTTGCAAAACTTTTTAAAAGTGCTATGTCTTACAAACCATTCATTAGAAAGCCCCTTAATATCATCAATTGATAAGTACGAGAAATCATTTTCTAGAACTCTCAAGTTTCTTTTTAATATATACTCAATGAACAATTATATGCAAAGGTTGCTTGATATACACATATGCGATGTGATATATCCACATGTATATACTAAAACAATTTTATATATGTTTAACTTAGAAACTGAATTGCACGGAATATTTAATATAATTGAATAAACTTATAAAAATCTAGCAATATAATTAATCATCAAAACTTATACGTCATAACTGTCATGTCCCCACTCTAGCTCAATCTAGCAGAGACATGTGAGTCAGCTTATTATGGGGTCTTGTAGGCTGACAGGGTTGGATAGAGACCCAGTATGGTTATTCAGTGTTGGGGACTTGGTGTTCTGGCGGTTATTGATCAGTTGGGAGACGTTCCTTGTTTTTAGGAGACAGTTCCTATATTTATGGGGTTCATTCCTACTTTTTAGGAGGTATGATCATGCACAGGGTTGGGTTTCCATGAGTTTACTCTTTGGGTTCAGTTTCAGAGGGATAGAGCTTGTTTCCTAAAATTTAGGAGCATCCCTAGATTTTAGGGATGAGACTGCCAATGGATCCTTGATTTCCGACTTCAGTCACAGACAGGTGACAAGATGATTTTATGGTTTGTGATGTCAGTTGGGCATTTTGTAGCTATTTGGGTTATATTTTTAATATTTCCTAAGTTAGCGTTTAATAATTAAATAAGGTTAAGTTAATAGCCATTTTGGAGTAATAAGGAGAATTTTGACCTCATCTGGATGTGTACCCCTTGGTGTGATAGCTCGTTGGAAAGGTCTTGAACTTTTCTAAATCTTTCTCTTTGGTCTCAGGGCGATTTAGTGAACGGATTTATGTCTGTGGAGAAAAAGGGTCATTTTTAGTAACATTGCCACTTTAAAATAAGACTTAAATCACTTTTGTAACCCAACGCCTTTTGGAGTCACTTTAGGGTTCGATTTGCTTTGGAAGGGGTTATAAGGAGATGGAGGTGCCATTCCTCATTCATATTATGCATTTTAAACTTGTTTACAAATTTGCTCTGCTTGGGCGATTTTATTCTGGGACGCAAACCCCAGGGTATTTACTGGCTGGGACGTAACCCTCAGCAGTATTTGGTCTTGGAATTTTCAGTGGTATCAGCTGTTATCAGGGAAGGAGGACACCATTTCAGCTTGGGTCTGCAGTATTGTTTAGCTGGGCACGATTATTGGTACATGGGAAAGTGAACCTTGCAGCAGTAGCCGCCATTTGCAGCACTTTGAAATATAGAGAGCCGGATAATCAGAAGCAGACGTTTGCATGTTCACAGTCCTTTTCCATCAGCCAGTTTGGCATCATTGTTAGGGAAAATGTACTGGATCCTTTATTTGGCTCTATAATTCAGAGATCTGCCTGGTACGATTTGTATCAACTCTGACTTTACTGCATATTGTTATTTATTTTCAGACTCTTTTCTTGCCATTTGCTACTTCTCATTTCTATGTTGAATAATCATCAAAAACACAAAAACAAACAAACTCTACTGCATTTCCGTCTAGTTCTACAAGAAAACATTAATAAATAGGAAAAAACAAAATAAAATAAATCTACAGCAGATTTGCAGCAGAGATCCATCAGGGATCTTTCAATAACTGATAAGCCTAAAATGATTATAATGATTATTGTAGGGCTTTTAGTTTTCTCCAAAATAAATAAGGCAAAACATTGTTACCTTGCTCTTTTAGATCATATCGCAACAATTAAATAAGGCATCTTTGTTATGGTCTTACATGGTTTCGTATTGCAACAATTTAAATATTTTAAATTTATATAGACAAATTCAATGTTAAAGAGAAATAGTATCAATCAAGCTATATTAAAAATTCAATGTAGAAAGAGAGGAACTTTTTGTTTGTAGTTGCCTATCCCACCATGTTGGTCCCTAACTTTGCAACACTTTCCGACTTTCCAAAACTTTCAACCCAACTTTCCCAGCTACATCTTCAATGACACATGTTGATTTCATAGACATTCATGTCATCTTGCAGGGTTTTCATGTCAGCATTGCTCTTAGAGTTTCTACTATCAATTTATAATATTAACCATATAGTTGATCTCATCAAAATACAAGAGATAAGGCGTGAAAAGGGCTCAAGTCATATTGAAACTGTGATTTAAAACAAACTCATTAGTTATTTCAACAGTATGTCACATGGCCCTGACAATTTAGGATGATTGAGCCCTTCCAAATTTTGTTGCTGACTGCTATTGTTCCTCTCGCTCTTCTGATTACGTTTTTCTAGAGGTTGGAAAGAAAACTAAAGGGACAAAATAACAATTTTTTTTATAAGACGATTTACACTTCTATGATATATATAGCAATTAAAATCAACCAGAGAAACAGGAAGTTGATTACCTCGTATATTTACCCTAATTTACATTTTTTAATCCCCTCTATAATATTGTTATCAAGAGAAGATTGCTCTATTGATATATCAGACAGCCCATCAGTCTCAGATAGGTGAACATCTCAGAATTTTAGTTTCAGTCTAAGTTGCCGGTTCGCGGTTCGGTTCCGGGTTCGGGTTCGAGAACCGGTTCGCTGGTTCGACAAAATTTTGAAAAGGGGTTTGGGTTCGTTTGGGTTCATTAGTACAAAAACATGTAAAAAAAAATTTATTTTTTTTAAATATATATATATATATACACGAAGCATGAGTTAGAATTAGAATGTAGCATGGTAGCATAAACACATTTGAACAACAAAAAACTTTAAAACAGCATAAACAATATAGTAACAAACCACAGCGATCATTGGAACCCCTAGCGACTAGATCTCTTCCCTTTCATTTAAAAAATTCATAACTATATCTGATTAGTTTATGCAGATCAACAGTAAGTTTTAATAAAAATTTCTTCTTTTCATAAATTTATTTACCAAACTCTTATTATGATTAACATAATCGATTGAACGTGGTTAAAAACTAATTAGATCTAGCTTGCAGAAGGTAAATCCCTTTGACCAGCTGAATATTCTTCAATCTCTTTGGGCACAATCTCCCGAGCACTGATCAACAACAATAAACTGGAAAAAGACCATTCATGGAGGCCTTTGGATAACACAATCTGATGTCCCAGATTCAATATTCTTTAATACAATTTTTAATATACCTAGAGGAGAAATAATCAGCCAAACAGTGATAGACAATGTGGTAAGTAGCTGCCCCACCTGAACATATTCATGTGACCGTAACTTTCTTTTGCAGGGCAACATTTCCCAATAAAATGTTGTTTATTGTTTAGTGTTTGAAAAATTCATATTGCTACTCAAATAGGCCCTAAAATTCCTCGAAATTGGTCATTGTGGTCGCCACATGTTGAGCATCTTCTCTTGTGGGTGTCTCAAATTTAGTAGCATTTTGATTCAAATAGAAAGTGTTTTACAGCTAGGGATTACTCAACACTAAAAAACTGTGGCATTGTAATGCATACCAACCCAGACCCAAGATGTATCAGCATAAATTAAATTAAAACATGCTATAATGTGGAAAATTTATATGTGGTTCTCCTGGGTTCGAACCCTGGTCCGAAATTTTATATGTGGTTCTGTTGGGTTCGAACCCTGGTTCGAACCAGATCGAACCAGGCCTCCAAAAATGAACCCAGGTCGAACCGGACCAGAACCACGAACTGGTACGTGGTCCGGAGGGGGGGGGGGGAGGTACCCGTGCAACTTAGGTTTCAATACAGAATTTTAGGGTTTATAATAAACTCAATCCTTGTCTCATAATCATGTTTGGCATCTCATGGACTGACTTCCTCGCTCCTTTACAAGCCATCGATACATATATATATATATATATATATATATATATATATATATATATATATGAGAGAGAACCAAAACAAGTGTAATCAATTCATTACAGTATTAATTAGTAAAAAGCAAGGCAAACTTAAAATAATTTCATAGAGGGCATTACAAATCCAAACTCTCATTCGGAGTTATAAGCAAATTGAGTAAGGTCCTAAAATAGAGAACACTCACAGAATCTGTTTCTTTTGGAGCTCTCCCCCAGTCTTAAAACGTTCTTAAAACTCAGAAACCAACCTCTGGCCTAAAGTGCAAGGACCCAGAGGCTTTCATAGTGAAACAAGACCTTATTGGGCTGGGAAAAGGAATCCCTGATCCAGCTGTGCAATGGTCAGACACAATATTGCACACACAAAACATGTGCACAATGCTGTGATGCAGTTGTGCATCGAGAAGATTACAAAATGTAGCTATGGTATTGAACATTTAAAACATGAATAAATACAAAGTAATAAACATCAGATGTCACACATGTCATGTGAAAAGAGGGAAGTTATCAAAAACTAGAACTTTAAAGTCCAAAATTTCAAGTGTTGTACCAAAAAATAAATTTGTAAGATTTGAAACCCTTATAGAACGTTCAGTGTTACTTTCATGAGTATCAGCAGAATACAAAATATAAATGCAGGTCTAACCTCAAGAATTCACAAATGTGATGACATAGTATACCAGGACCTGTTTACTTCATAGTTGTAGCTCAAAGCAGCAATTTGCACCTCAAGAACAGACACAAACCTCATGTCACAGATCAGATTCCATCGAACCCTGAGTTGCCCTATCTCCAACATAGAATCTAAGTTTAAATGATGATCAGACACATCCAGCTCAGTTGCCTAGCATCCAGCATATATAAAGCTGGAACAACCACATTTTTCAAGAATGAGCATGTGCTCATCTTCTTCTCTTCCCAAAGACAAAAATCTTCTGGATTTTTAAAAGCTTCGAGAACAAAACCATCTCCTAGTTTAAATAGAAACTTGTTTAAGGATTGACAGTGTGCTCAACAACCAAAGGCTTCCAGCTTCTAGTTATTGTTTTCAGTTTCGTATGAAATTTCCTCGGGAATTGTGAAGGCTTTAATTGTGTGGATAAGTATTTTGAAAATACAACAATTTACTTGTGGGTGTTACTGTTAAAAGAGTTTGTTTTCAGATTTTGGTTTCAATTGTTTTACAATGGGTACCCTTAATGCTTTCAGTTTGGGTCTATCAAATAATATTTTTGTTTCAATATTTTGTGCATGTATTGTAACAACCTCCAGGCCATACCAAACATGAGAAAGAATTTTATTTATTGCCATCCAAGTTATAATATCTGATGGTGCCATACTTTAGAACTGAGATGAGTTGCTACTTCCCTTGAGGAATTTTCCTTGGTTCATTTAGCAGCCATACTCGAAGAAAACCATATTTATAGTGAATTGTCTATTCTTCTGCCGCAAACTCCTGTCTAAAATTATTACCAATACAACTTGTGAGTTTTTGCAATCCAGTTCTACAATTTTAAGTGCACTTTTGAGTTGCTTGCTGCAGCCCAGCGAACAGCCCTGAGAATCAGTTTCCCATGTCAGAACCTACCACAGTATACTATGTTGGTTTTTGCAAAGATTGTACTTCCTTGACTACTGTAACATTCCTATTCGTGGAAATCATAGCCTCCAAGGTGATTGCAGCTAGTTTGTCGTTTGCACCATGTTTTGCAAGGTTATGGTGAATGAAAAGTATTATTTTTGATGTCAGCTCTATTGATTCTTGAAGTTTTATGCTAAAGTTTCCCTATTATATATTTGTCTTTTGTGAAGGAGATGCACAGCACTGTGTAAGCCTTGTTTTGGCTGGGTGCTACCGAGTTATTGAGCATACACACTGCTACATAATCAGAACTCGGTCTTATTTCTATACCATCTTAAAAATGAAGCACCCATCATTTAAGACCTTTTAGCTCCTGCCCTTTAGTGACCTTGTGGATCATGGATGGATTCATGCGCAATCAAGCACAAGTACAAGCATTCAAGCACTCAACCAAGCAGATTTTCCTAAGGCATTCCAAGCATCCATCAAGCATATTCAAGATTCAAGGATCCTTTGTGCATATTCCCTCATCAAGTCTAGTGCTTTGTTGGCAATCAAGGGAGAAGATCCACAGTGTGGCATTCATCATCTTCTTCATTGATGCACATTAACATTCATGGCTTCATGATCTGGTTTTGGTAGATCCATTATATTTGTGAAGATTTCCTACACCATTGCAAATTCAACATTGACAACACACAAGCATTCCAAAATCCTTATTCACAAGGGTTCCATCAAGCAAAGTAAATATTAACATTTGTCTTGCTTCCTTTCATGCTTTACATTACATTTCATTTCACGGTTGATTCCTCAATTTAGGGCTTGACCAAGGAAAGCTCCCATCAAATGAAAACAAAAGTTAGGTTTCACTGTGTGCAGAAGCAAGATATCCAAATTGTTTACAAATCTGAAAACAACTCGCCAAGACCTTTCCAAATAAGTTTGGTTGACTTTCTATAGTGCCCTAGGAACATGCCCATCTTCCCATGAAGTGCCCAAACACTCTCCCACCAAGTCGACCTGTTCATGGAGTTCTAAGAAAAATAGGGTTTTCTAGGTATTTTGTCGATATCGCAAATTTGCAGTCAAAAATTCAGAGTTTTAGATCCATTTATTTCACCTTTTAGCATAGACCTATTTTCAAATTTTAGTTTGGCTGATTGCGTAGATTTAGCACCTAGATCTATCTTACACTTGTCATTAAATAAATTGGTTCAATTTCAGATTCACATTTCATACAAAGAGGACTTGCTCGCATACTTCCTTGACATAATTTGGGTTTATTATTGACATCCCTTCATCCCTTTCGGTTTTGCTAGTATAACTTGGGTTATATTGAGAGTTATGTTTGGAAGCGTAGACGCAAACCATTTTTGAGCGTACCATATGCATATCTCAATCAATTTCTGGAGGGGGCACCCATATATATCATTCCTACTGGGGCATGTTGTTATGGCCTTCTCATTAGTGTTCTTTGACACAACACTCTAAATCACATTGTATCAAAGAGGGGCAAAATGTAGACGCTCAAAAATGGTTCACGTCTACGGTTTGATCAAAATGAAGCTCCATTTGACATATAGCACACTCTTTGAAAGCAACAGTCTTCACCTCATTCTAACTGGTCCTCGTCTCATCTCTTAGGTCTTCTTTCATTCATATCTTCATTCACCACCATGATCATGTGTTTCGATGCACCAAATCATCTTCATCTTGCATTCTTACATTCTTGCATCATCCTACACTGTCTGTCAACCTTCTAGGGCTTTCCACCCAATCCAGCCTCAATCTAACCCTTGTTTGACCAAGTTTGACCAAATGTGACCATGTTTGACTAATTTCACTCATGTTCTGACCTCTTTCAACCATTTGGGGCATGCACGCAAAGTTTTAGGTCATTTCGAGTCCAATCGAGTTGTTTTTGGCCCCCGGAGCCTTCTAGGGCACATTTTTGCATTTTCTGAGCACACTTGGACTTCCCAAGTGCACCATGGACACACTTGGTACTGTCATAGCACACTTGGTCTCACCAAGTGCACATTGGGCGCACTTGGGTGCATTTTGGGTGCACTTGGGGCAATAGGATGCCCACAACTGCTCCCGGAGTCCCTATGTTGCACTCCAGAGGCCATAACTTTTGCGTTTCAACTCCGATTTGCAATCCATTAGTTGCATTGGATTCGTATCTTCGTTGTGCACAAAATGAGCTATCATTTTCATTATTTTTTCACTCTCGAGCTCCCAATCGATCCCCATTCTACACTCTAGAACCCATTACTTTCACATTTTAGCTCTAATTTGTGATGTGTCAGTTGCTATGGTTTTGTTTTCTCGTTGTCAATGAAATTGACCTATCATATGCCTATTTTGGTCAATTTCTCAAGGGAGCATAAATATATACCACCATTACTGGGGCATGCTTTTATGGCTTTTTCATTAGCATTCTTTGACACAACACTCTAAATCACATTGTATCAAAGAGGGGCAAAATGTAGACACTCAAAAATGGTTCGCATCTACGGTTTCATCACTTCTTCATACTAATTCATCCCATTTTCTCAATCCACTAATTCTGATCTTTTGGCCAACTTGATCATATCTCAACAGTGTCTGTCGTCATTCGTATACTCTTTTGCATCAATTTCATATCATTTCGAAATCATTTCATATCAACTTGAAACCATTTCAAATCAACTCAGAATCACCCAAAATTAGTCCTAATCAACCCAAAACATGTCAAAAATCCCAAATCCATCATCATTTGCCCAATCCTAGGGATTGTTGTGGCTTTCAATGCCTTGGAAACCTATCAATCTATCAAATCTTGTCAATCTGACCTTAGTACTGTCATGGCTCTCAGTGCTAGGTCAAACTATCATTCTTGTCATTCGATCATGGACATTGTCGAATCCCTCAGTGTCAGATCATGGCATCATCAAACCATTTTAATAATATTGACTGCGTCCGTCAATATTATTATAATCAACCTTATCAATCAATCTCAATCTTCTAGCATTTACGATATCAGTTAAATGTTATGTATCTTTAATTCATGTCATGTGTCCTTGGCATGTTAATCAATCAATCAATTTGACCATGGCTTTGGTCTACCTGTCATCATCCTAGTCAATGCGTATCATCACCACATTTTCATCAAAGGATATTGTCGCACTTATTAAATCAAACTGGCCAATCATTTACTTTCTCTATAGGATTAAATAACCCATAATTTAATCCTATCATTCTTACTAATTATTCTTCCTAATTGTCATCCTCAATCAATTAATTAATTTTATTAATTAATTGATTTATCATCCGAAAACCATGGACATTCTTAATTTCCTAAGTCAGATTTTCCACCATTAATTCCATTTTCACTAATTTCTATTTTTGTGGAATGAAGGATTTTTAATTCAAATACTCCACATAATATTGACATCATCATGACACGTGGGCATGACACATCATGGATTCTCCTTTGACACTTGGATAAGATATGTCATAATCCAATATTCTTATTCTCTTACACACATCCATATTTGGCTTCCTTTGTCATAGATTCTTGGCTTTAAGTGGGTTTGAGGTGTCATATGACGTGTCATAGATTCTCTTCCAGATTTAGCCATGTTTGACTTCCAAGCATCATAGAATCCTACATTTGGCATCTTGTGTCATATGCATCATGGATTCTCCAAGGAATCTCTTGCCACGTCACATATCCAAGGTGATGATTTCAATGCTCTCATCCTCCGTGTTGATTATAAAATGAGCATTCTTTCTCTCATTTCCAGTCCCTAATTCTTAAGTCTTTTCAAGTCCCTAGTTTTCTCATATTTTCACTCTTACTCTCACATTCAAATCACAACATCAAGTATTCTCATAGCACCATCATTATCATAGACTTTTGCTTCAATATTGTGTGCACTATAGGCAATTTGGAGCTACATCACATGGAGAAGAAAGAAGGACGTGGGGGCTACAAATGAATGAGGGAGTTTTACATTTGCTTTCTTGTTTTGATTCATTTGGCTTTCATGGGACTAGAGGCTGTTAATATATGATTATTGAGTTTGTGATTTGCTCATAGTATGTTAAATATTAGCCCATTTTCTGGTCCTACAGGAAGCTCCTCCTTCTCTTGTATTTAATGTTTAATCATGAAAATGGTTTGTTAACGAATTTACCTCACATAGTTTACATTATAAAACTCATTAACACCAGATTTCCATTTTTCATCAAAGCAATTTCTACATTTAAGTAACTCCTGCACCACTCTTTGAAGGCACAATATAACATAAAAGGGCCATACTAATTCAGCCTATCAAGACATACTATTCAGAGTTGTGTTACAGCAATCAAGTAATGCTACAAAGTGATAATTTTATGCTATTTCTCAGACCTGCAGACCCAAAAATTAGTATCAGCAACAACTTTTGAGAAGATTGCCTAATCTGAAAATTGAATTAATGCAAACAAATGCTAAAAATAATGCTAAATGTAATTGATAAAGGCAGTAATTGATTTCATATCATATTGTAACTCTAGGATGCCTTACAACTACTATTTAATTTACAAAGATCCTAGAAAGTTCACTACTGGATCCCATTTTAATTGTAGGAACATCCTGCTCAGTTCACTGCTAGACCCATGCATTTCAGTATCTACTAATTTGGCATTGAGTTGATAGCCCAATTTGACAAAAATATCCGGATGCAATCAACCCTTTTGGCAATGAGTAATCTGCCAATGGCTCTTGCATCTACCCAATGATTGCAAATTGGACAGCTAGCTGCTAATATGTAACACAGTACTGGTCAGTTCACTGCTACACCCATTGCATTTCATTTTCAACTAATTAGGCATCATTTTATATTAATTTGGCATTAAGTTGATAGTCTGACTTAGTGTTGATATGTTCATGCAATCAACCATTTTGGTGTGTGTAATCTGCCAGTGGCTATTGTTTTACATCCCTTCCTTGAGAACTGAAATAACTGTTTCATGGGATGTATGGAGTTATTTAACTGTGTATATTTTGATGTTTAATTAACAAATTAGATTAATATGATTATGCTTTCATTTCCAAGTATTTTTAATAAATATATTCTTGTGAAAATTATATTCATGAATGAATAATGCTTTATGATGCTATTCATAAAGTATTTTCTTAAAAGATTATGAAGATGAATATGGCTAATCCTTCCTTGTCAACAGATGCAGGACGTCAATCCTGCAAATGGGGGAGAATGTAATCAGAGAGAGAAGGTGTTGACAAGGGATGACAATCAGAAATGCCATCCAAGCAGGAAAGCTAAGTATCTAGTTATCAAGTCTTGAATTAGGTTGTCGCCTTGGTCATGGGTTGGTTGTCAATTCTTGTCCTTTTTCTTACTAAAAGAATTATTACTCTTGATTAATGGATGTTAATTGTGATCTTTTCCTATCAATTTGAAGAAACAACCATAGCAAACTCATAGATTATCATTTGTTATGTTGTATATAGTTATACATAACATATACATATGCAGATACAATTGTATATGTATAGATAAATGTATATTTGTATGCCATTGATCATCATAAAGTGTATAAATGTCATTTATATAACCATACATAGACACATACATATAGTCTTAATCTATAAGCAACCATGTGTATTGATTTACGACAGCTGAGCAATTGAGTATATGAAGCATGTTGTGGCATTAAGTTTAATGGCTGCACATGTATATGCAATATATATGCAACCTTTGTGCAGCTTAGACTTGATATAATTATTTATATTATGATACTTTTTTGGTCAAACCAATCTTCAAACAAGGGATGCAAGCATCGAAGTTCCTACCTACCGTGAAATGATAATTTAATTTAGTGGCATTTGTTTGGTGAAGTAATGTAGAAAAAAATTCGCAATTTCAGAATAAAATCTTGCATAATAATTTTAAACTTTGATTTATTTTAGAAATCTATATATTCAAATGAATTCCTATAAAGAGCATCTTATATTTTAAAGTAAATATTTGAAAAGAATAATAAATTGATGCATAATAGTTTTAAACTAGGATATATTTGAAAAACCTACATGATTAAGATGATATCATATAGATATTGATAACGACAAGCCTTTATTAGTTTAAATTTTATCTATGCCAATAGTGGCATGTTGTGATGGTTAAGTTGTTGCGTTGTTATCCTTGCCATCAAGGTTCAAATCTCATGGGGATGAGGTCCCCCGTTTGTGGCCTCACTAGTTCATAGCTCCAGGTCAAAGCGTTTACCCCTTTGTTTACCGTACTAGGTAAAGAAATCAATGCATACAGATAATAGAACAAAATAGCAAAACTTCTTTATATTATTCGCATACGCCAAAAGATGTTACATCCAGATGATAAGATGATTACAACGATCCCAAAGGGGGGTATTTATACATCCTGAGGAACCTTCCGAAAGGTATCCGTCGGCTACACAGTAAGAACCTTCCCGATACCGACAACATACATCCCGATACAAACCCTGTTGGCCGATACCAACAACATACATCCCTATACTGACAGTATACATCCTGATACCATATTTACTGACGACATCATCCCCCCCAAAAAGAAAACTCGTCTCCAGACGACCACACAAAAAAACTCAACAACTAACTACATTTATTCATAAAACAACATAGACTTAGACATCATGAACCAGAAGGCTGTGTCTCAGACTGTGAAGACCGACTACGTCGAAGCTAATACACTTGATCTGTTTGGACTTTCAAATCAGCTCTGATCCGAGAGTTCTCCACTACGTCTTTCAGCATCAATTCAACCTCCTGGCACTCGGCCTCTTTCTGATCCTAAGCCCTCTTTGCTGAGTCCTTCACCTGAAGAGCTTCTATCAAACGTTGCTCTACTGCTGCTACCTGTTGTTTCGCTTGTTGCTTCCCTCGTGCACTTTCTGTGCTAACAAGGTTGTTCGCTTTGCTTCCCATGCAATCTATTGGGTGGCAAGACGGTTGGCCATCTCCTGCTGACCCTTCTCTGTCGTCTCCCGAGCTTCCTGCCCAGCCTCTGCTCGTCTTCTCTCTATGAGCACCAACTCTGCCAGGGACTTGCTTCGCTCTGTGATCTCTCCACCTCCGGCACACTATGCTGGTAGCAGCTCTAGGTCTCATCAACTGGTCAAACTTCCCACGACTGATAACAGCAACGACTGGGGGTCTAGGGGGATCGCCCCCAGCAAGGTCAAGGGGCAGCACCCCCACGGGGTCCTAGGGCAGTGCCCTGGGCGCACTCCTTGTCACAATACAGGGCGAGGTAACCAAGACCAAATTAGTACTCCAAAACCCACACCAAAATGCATGGAACACACCATTTTTGAGATTTCTTCTGATCCCACACTCTTTCTGGTAACCGCTAATGTTTTCCCTTTCCTTTGGCATCATCCGTTACTCATTCCGAATTGTTCCAATTTGTCATTTTTTTTTTTTAAAAGAAAACCTTCTTTCTCTTCTGACTGCTTGGAATGTACGGCACCAAGAGAAGCCACACTTTCGCTGATCCTTGACTGAAATGTTCGTATGGATATAAGGCTATTAGAAGAAGTACAATTGTCCTTTGACAAGATCGTCGTACAAACGCAACAAATATCCTCCCATAAACTCGTCGTACAGACGCCTCAAATATCCCAAATCCGTACGCCAACAACATGAAGTTAAACCTCCAAATGTCGTACAATGATACCCTCTGATACCAAACGGGATATACTTTGCATGTCGTACAGTGTCTTATCTTCCTGTCATACGGTGTCTTATCTTCATGCCATACAGTGTTCATGACTTAGGCCCAAAATGTCATACGGTCACTTACAGTAATACAGTGCTCCAGCCGTACGGTGATCACAAGCAACCTTCGTACTCTCTCTTGCATCTGTACGGTGTTCGCCTAGCCTCCAGACAAGTATTGGTGATGCAACAGATGTCGTACGGTATCAAGCTGTATAGTGAGTTTAACCTGCCTGCTATCTGCCGTACGGCGGGCTTTAGAAATGCCTCCAGGAACTATGAATGCCTTCAGAACCCTTGCCTCTAGGAACTATCTGAGCATCGTAGGCTGCCTTAGACAACTGGAGAACTCTATATTCCTTATTCCTTATGCCTTTTCACCTACAAAAGACCGTACGAATCATGCTTGTTGGAACACCCTTTACGCCGTATGGTGGAGGTGTCGTACAGTACTTTTTCTTTTCTTTTTTTTCTTTTTTTTCTTTTTTTTCTTTTTTAAATGTTCAACTCTGTCTTACAATGTGCGGTATCTACACATATATACAGTATTTACAGTCGTTCTTTTCTCAATTGTTCGTCCACCCAGGTGCATTATTTCTTTCATGGTAAACATTCAACTTCGATGCGTCAGCCACTTCCTTTTCGTCTAGCATCCATAGTTTTATTGCTCTGTTATCACCCACTTTCTGAATCTGGTACGGCCCGACCCATTTCACTTGAAACTTGCCTTGTTTGATCTCGTTCCGTCCGTCATACTTCAACACCAATTGTCCCGGTTGGAACTTATTCAATTTCAAGTGTCTATCACGTCATGCTTTGCGCCTATTCTGTGTCACCTCCATGGCCCCTTGTGCCTGCAATCGTTGCTCATCAAGTTTATTTAAGGTACACAAGCTCTCTATCCGATTTTCTATATTGACAAGTTTGTTCCCGAAGCTCGGTACCATGGACTCCATTAGCTGCCCCTTCTTGCTGTCAATAACACCTCCACTCCATACTACTGCAACTTTTATTAAACCCTTCCTCTTTGTTTCTTGTGCAGACCGTATGATGTGTCTTTCGTGCTGCTGGCACCTTTCTGTTCTATTCGTGGTTCAATGTAACATTTTCTTTCTGTGCAGTCGTACGGTGGGATCTTTCCTTTTTTGGGTTCGTACTATATGTTATTCCCCTCAGCTTCAGTCGTAACTGCCTTTCCTTCTTCCGCTTCTCTATATTCCTTCGGACATTCATCTTCCTCTTCTTTCTCACCTTTGTCCACCCTTAACATATTACAACTCAGAAAGAGTTCGTAGTCCTCTATCTACTAGTGGTAAAGACCGTTGACAGAATCCAAATCGTCGTCCGTTGATCCTCCTTCCAACCGTAGAACTCCCTCCTGATCTAGTTCCAAACGCTGCCTCCCTTCATCCTCTTCACCTTCAGAGTCTGATGACAGAGCTTCTTCCCTGACCATTTGAGTGTGTAGATCAATGATGTATTTCTGCCCTTTGCTCTCAAGTGATAAAGTGTTTTTCTTCCAGTCGTGCTTAACTCTGGCTTGCACTAGACATCCACGGCCCAGAATAGTGTCGTACCTTCTCCTCTTCAGCGGAATGATAACGAAGTCGAGTAGGAACAGCTGTGTTCCAATCATCACTGGTTGTGTCGTCAGGACTCTCAACGGTTTGATTTCGTGTTGGTCAACAGTCAACAACTGGAATGTAGGTGGCCACAATGTCAGTTGTCCCAACCTCTTCCAAGTATCCTCTGGTAACACATTGATACCGGACCCTTCGTCCAAAATCGTGTCTGTCAAAACAATCCTGAGAATTCCCATTTCAATGACTACCAGATGGTGTCCGAATGAGAGGGCTAATAGCATCGGATCTTCTGCACTTGCACCACCTTCCTTCTCCCTTCCTTGCTCTACTGGTTGCTTAGCAATTGGAGCTATATTCGTGAGTGTCGTACAAAGTTGAGGCATAGTGAGCAACAAATCATTTATCCTGACAAGTGCCTTGGTTTCTAATATTTGTCGTACAATGTTCTGTTCTGCACAGTTTTGTGCAGAGGTACCAGTTGTGTCCTTCAGGTGTGCCATTTCTACCTTCGTTGCTTTCTAGATCTCTGCCCGTGCTTCCTCCAGTCTCTTCTTTTCCTCCGCTAGGTTGGGATATACTTTCGCTTGCTTCCATGTGATGGCCAGAACCTCTTCTTCGTCCGTCCCGATAGTGATCAAATTTACTCCCGACTAGCATTGTCATGATCGTCGGGTCCGCACCATCTACATAACAATTTCGATGTGTTCGTCGTTGTACAGTCTCGGGCAAAGTGGCCCCACAAATTGCATGTGTGGCATTGAACTATCGGTCGACCGTTTGCATCATACTAAATTCGACTCCTCCCGCCATTATTGGTGTTGCCGCTATTGTTGTTGTTGTTTTGACCGCACCAATTATTTCTGTATCCTCCCGACGTGGCACCCTCCATACTGGTGTTCCCATTCCCTCCTGACAAAGACGCCTCCTGTGTGAGGAACACTTGCTGCGGTGCTCTTGTTTTCAGGTTGAAAGGGCATTCCTTTATCAAATGTCCCATGATCTAGCAAATCTCACAAAATTGGTCTTTTGGGCAGGATCCCTTCGTATGGCCTTCTTTCTTGCACTCTGTGCACCATAGCTCATTGCCCTTAGTCTCCTTGTGCATCTTTTTGAACTCCTTCATCATCCGAATCATGTCCTTTTGGAGGGCACAGACGACCTTGCTGCTGCCTTCATCATCGCTGCTATCTTCTCTGAAAGGTGTGTCATTATCTGAATCGGATAAACTATTCTTCTTCTTTTTGGTCTTCTGTTCACTTTCTAGGTTCATTGCCCGGTTGTACACTTTAGTGTATGTCGATGGTGGCACGATCTTCATCTTCTTTCGCAACTTCGGGTGATGAACCATCTTTTCTATAGCCCATCAGCGGGCTTATTCTCCATTTTATTGGCAAGAGTTGAAATTCTGCAATAAACTCCTTTTTAATGTCATCCCAACTGTTTAACTTTTGTGGATCGGTATCAGTAAACCAATCAATTGCCACACCCCGTAGGGTTGCCGAAAATTGCCTCATCCATTCGTTTGTATCCGTTATGCCATTGGCCCTCCAAATCGTTTCGCAAGTTTTACAATGTCGGATGAGATCAGCTGCTCCATCACCATCAAATTTAGGCAACTTCTCCTTTGGTCCTGCCATCCCGACACCGATGCTTGGTATCCCGACGCTGACGCTTGGTGTCCCGACACTAACATTGACGCTTGTTATCCCAACACTGATGCTTGGTATCCCAACAACTGTGTTGTTTGGTGAAGAAAGGTCTCTGTTAAGCGAATCTGTGCCTTCTAGAAGTGTATTGCGGACGAGGAGTTCACTCCACGCTATTGCTCCTTTGGCACTCCGAGTCATGCGAGTCGATTCTCTTCCGTCTAGATTCTCTTCTCTCCGCAAATACAAATTCAAAAACTCCTCCCTTGCTTCTTCCACCAACTCCACCCACTGTCAAGTCTTCTCCAACTAATCCTCCACGCTTCTGTGTCCGTCGGCAATCTTTTGAAACCTCCTTTTGCGTTTGGCTTGCTGTGCCAAAATTAGATTTCCTTGTGCTGTCTGTATTTCATCATTTTCCTTCCGCTTATTCTTATTCTTGTTCAGCTGATTCGGCATTAGTAATCATTCTCCTACCTTTCCAGGTCCATTGAGCAACAAAGCCAAATGTTTACCGTACTGGATAAAGAAATCAATGCATACAGATAATAGAATAGAATAGTAGAACTTCTTTATATTATTCGCATATGCCAAAAGGCGTCACATCCAGATGATAAGATGATTAAAACGATCCCGAAGGGGGGTATTTATACATCTCGAGGAACCTTCCCGAAGGTATTCGTCAGCCACATACAACACGTCGGCTACACAATAAGAACCTTCCCGACACCGATGACATACATCCCGATACACACCCTATCGGCCAATACTGACGACATACATCCTGATACCGACAATATACATCCTAATACCATATTTACTGACGACAACCTCTTTAAAAAAAAAGTTAAAATTTTATCGATTGAAATAAATATTTAAAAATAGTAGTTTATACATATAACTTTTAAACATATCCATTTTTTAAAATAGGTGAAGCTAATGGATACTATATTTTAAAAAATTAGATCTACAAGTTAGATTATTCTTATTCTCAAGAAGCCAAAAACTAATTTATGCCTAAAACAATTTGTTGTTTGTGCTATAACTTATCAAAGACTATGCTAACAACTCTTCTCTGTTTCTCTTTTTACGTGCATTGGGAATCGTGGAAGATGACGTCCTTGACCAACTTAATGTTGGAAGGAAATCATAGATTCAATGGCAAAAATTATAACACCTAAAAGCATCGCATGCTGACAATCTTCAAATATCATTCCCTTGATCAATTATTTTGCGCATAGAGACTCATCCTACCATAGTCCAAGCAGACCAGGACTTGTCATACTTCTCAAGCTCTCTATCACAGATGATTAATCACCTAAAATTCCCTCAAGCAAGTCAGCTTCCAACATCTGAAAACATTTAAAGGAGTTGCATGTGATATCCGACAAGAGTCGAGCATTCTTTTTGAAGAACCATTTGTTCTCAATCATGATTGAAGAACACATGTCCTTATAGGAGCATCTCACAAAGATTAAGGAAATTCGAGATAGCTCGAAGCTATTGGTCCGAAAATAGAGGAAGAAGATATGGTAGTCATCACCCTGAAAAGTCTACCAAAATCTTATAAGCACTTTATAGAGACTCTCAACATTACTTCAACTAATGTTGATCTGAAATTTTTTGAGTTGTGAAACAAACTTCTACAGTAGGATCTTTGGAAACAACAAATTGATAGAAATGCCACCTCATCCTCCACTAAGCAAGTTGTTTCAGCAAAATCATTTCACAAGAATAAAGGAGAATCTCGACAATCTCAGTCATCTCAACAGAAGGGCTTTAGTCAGTCTCAAGATTGTTCAAAGAAGAAGGTGCAATCTAACTATTGTCACAAATATGGCCATTTGCTCAAGGATAATCACAATTGGTTGGCTTTTGAACCGCGAAAGCAGGGAGGGTCTTAGCCTAAAGCCAACACTGTTGAGCACACTGAGCCAAAAAAGTTTGCCTCTTACACCATCATGGCTAAAAGACCTAAAAACCATGTGAAACCTTTTGCTTCATATATAGATTATGTGCTTCTCAGCATTTCATTCACAGGCATGATTGGTTTGCTGATTTTTCTCCGATTACTAATTCAATTATATTTGGAGGTGAAAAGTATATTGTTGTCAACAAAATCAATGTTTAGATACAGTCCAATGGGAGGAATATCATTTTCCTCAATGTATACAATGTTCCTGGGATAGGGCTAAACTACCCTTTGTGAGTTTGGTCATACAACATTCTCCTCTGCTTGATGCGATATTCAGTACACACAAGTGTTTGATTGTTGATTGTGCAACACACACTACTGTAGTTGTTGGCATTGAGGATCATGGTCCATATAGACTTGTGGATACTAGTGATTCTCTTGAGCATGTCTTCGTAGCAAAACCATCTTCTATCAACAGTCTTTGGCATCAATGATATGGTCACCTAACCATTCACTATCTTACTCAACTTGTTTGGGATTACTTATTGCTTGGCCTACCAAAATTTTAAACTTAGAATCAACAAGTTTGAGGAGCTTGTCACGTTGGAAAGTAGCACGAGATGCTATTCAAGGATGGTGACTCATAGCAAGCCTCTAAGGTACTACAATTGGTCCATGTCGATGTACATGGTCCAATGAATACTCCTTATGTTAGTGGGTTCAAGCATTTCTTTCATTTTGTTGATTAGTTCAATAGAAAAATGTAGGTGTACCTTCTTAAAAAGATATCATGTGTTTATTGTATTTCAAGAATTTAAGGGCTTAATAGTAGAAGAGTCTAGTTGTTCTATTATATTTTTTAGGTATGATAATGGTGGGGACTTTGTTCTACTACTTTCTTTTCTTTCCATGATGCACATGGCATAAAAAAATCAGTTAACTACACCATACACCCCTCTACAAAATGATGTCATAGAGCTTCGCAACCACACCATTATAGAAATGGCCAAGTCTATGATAGAAAATAGAAATGTTCCTAAGACATATTGGGCAGAAGCAATGTCTATTGCGGTCTACTCCTTAATCGGTCTCCCACAAATGTTATTAATCGGAAGACACCTAAGGAAGCTTGGACTGGTCGAAAACCTAGGATCGACGATCTAAAAAATTTTGGCTCTTTAGCATATGTTTGGATTCCATGTGCCCAACACTCTAAGTTGGATTTCATGTATTAAAAGCTCATGTTTACAAGATATAGTAACAACCATAAGGCGTACCGGCTCCTTTGATTTGAGTGTCCATCTTCTGTCAGGTCTACCTAAAGTGAGGAATGATTCAGAATCTGAATTGATGATGTAAACCTGACTTTCCTTTGGATGATGCTAATCTTCCACCTCTTGTAGATCCTCTTCCATCTCTAGCTCTAGTTGTTACTCCTCCCTTTGATGTTGACACATCTACTCTCTGACCTAAATGGTGTGCTAAGACCATTAACCATCTTCGTCCTGATGAACTCATTTAGGGTAATCTTCTAGAAATAAGGGCAAGCAACCAAATACAATTAACTTTGCTCTCATGGCCAACCTTCATAGTATTTATGAGCCTCAAACCTTTAAGGAGGCAAAAGGGATTCCAGAGTGGGAGCAAGCTATGGATGTGAAATATCAGAGTCTTATGAAGAATGATACCTAGATACTCTTTGATCTTCCTCAAAGAAGAAGCCCATTAACTGCAAATAGGTGTATAAGGTCAAGTATCATGTAGATGGTACCTTAGATAAACACAAGGCCAAAATTATTTGCTCGAGGGTTCACACAACGAGAGGGCATTGATTATGAGGAGACTTTTGCTCCTACCAAGATGAGTACAATTCGTCTTCTTATCAGCATTGTAGCTTAGTTTGAACGGAAAGACCATCAGATAGATGTTAAGAGTGCCTTCCTCAACAATTTGTTGCAAGAAGAAGTCTACATGACGCAACCTCCTGGTTTCAAGCTCGCTAGCAAAGACCACCAAGTGTGTTGACTCAAGAAAGTACTCTATGGACTCAAACAAGCCCCTCGAGCATGGTACATCAAGATTAATCACTACTTGGTTACTCATGGTTTTCAATGTTTCCCTTCTGACAATAATTTGTATGTCAAATGCTCTGGTGATCATATTCTTTTTTGTTGTCTATGTGGATGACTTGTCCATTACTGGCAGTTCGGCACTTTTGATTGCAAAAATCAAACCAACCTATGCAAGGATTTCGATATGATCGATGGTGTTGAGGTTTGGCAGACTAATAGCAACATCCTTATTTCTCAATCGAAGTATGCCAGGAACTTGCTTGATAGGTTTCATATGCAGGATTGTAAACCTACTTCTACACATATAGAGAAAGGATTGAAGTTGTCAGCCAAACCTGTTCTCCTCCTCTTGATGAAATTGCTTATAGGAAACTAGTGGGTAGAATCATCTATCTCACTACCACTAGATCTGATCTCAATTTTGTGATAGCCCCCAAGGCTAGTCATTAGGTTGCAGTGAAGCATGTGTTGTGTTATGTTAAGGGTACCTCTAATTATGTAATTCATTACACAAGGAGTCATGATTCCAATCTCAGTGGGTCTACTGATTCAGATTCGGCAGGTTAGGTTGATGATAAGATGTCAACTTTTAGATATGTATTCAATTTGGGATCCAATGCAATCACCTAGACTACTATGAAGAAATATGCAATCTCACTCTCCTCTAGAGAAGCATAGTATGATGCTAAGGTAGCTTGTGAGGCGGTTTGGCTTCATTGAATACTTGCAGATATGCATTTATCTCAAGTAGGCCCGACTCCCTTGCTCTATGATAATCAATCAAGGAGTTCTCAAACTTGCTATCAAAGGTTTCTAGTTTTGATTGTGTGTGCTTTTAGCATCAACGTTTCGGATCACACTTTGTGATCCATCATCAAGGTGAAAAACAAGTAAAATCTCTTGCTTTTCATCCTGATGATGGATCACAGAGTGTGATCCAAAATGTTGATGATAAAAACACACACACAATCAAATCCAAAAACCTTAACATCTCTTGCTTTTCATCCTGATGATGGATCACGGAGTGTGATCCGAAACATTGATGCTAAAAACGCACAATCAAATCCAGAAACCTTTGAAAGCAATTACGATGGATTACATTTGATATCTTTGAGTTCTCAAACTTGTCAAGAACTTGGTCTTTCATGAAAGAACCAAACATTGGAACCTTGGTTGAAGAATGGATAATTCACTTGTAGTATATTCCAACAGCAGAACAAATTGCAAACATTCTCACCAAGCCTCTTGGTCCAGATAAGTTTGTTAATTCGGTGGACAGCTTGGTATTGTGGACAGTTGATCATTAAGGGAGGGTATTACAATATTATTATTTATTACGTTAATGGTCATCTTTAGACTTTTTCATATAATGTAATTTAGATAGATAAGATCATTTCTATGATCTTCAGTGTCTTATTAGAAACTTTCTATTTTGTCCATTTGTTAAATTCTTTATGATGATCACTTCGATAAATTCTAAATACATCAGATATTTCACCAATTACTTAGTGCAATAAATGACAGTACAAAGTACAATATTTACACCTATAAAACCTTGGAAAAGGTGGTACTCTGCAAATCAGTAGTAATCATCAGTCACTAGAACCAATAGGGCAATGTCTAGCTAGGAAGGTCATCCTCATGGGCAAAGATATCTATAGGTGTGGCTGGCTACGGCAGTTGTGGTTTCTACACAAAGTCTCAAATGGCATGAAAGACTGGATTCTATACTTGCATCTCTTGTGTAGGTTTGGGGTACTTTTCTAAGGAAGTTATGCAGGAGACCATTAAAGGTTGAGATCCTAAGATCAATAGTTGGAAGGTAAGATCTCTAATGGTAGTCTTTCCCAGTTGGAAGAGATCCAGAGCTTTTGCAGAAAAGATAATCAAGAATGTATTGATTAGTTAAATCAGCTAATGATTTCTTTTATTCTAACATTAATAAAACGAAAAATTGTTAATTGAACTCTTTTTCATCTGAAGATAGTGATTCAAGAGATATTATAGATTTCTTCGGTTAGTTAACAAACCTTTAGTTATTCATGTTCTTGTGAGAAGTAGTTATTTTTGTTAACTAGAAACAAAAGAAAATTTATTTACTACAATTAGTTTGTTATTTACTTATTTTAATCTTATTATTGTTTGGTAATAAGTTTGTATGTTACCTCTTGCATCTACAAAATGATTCTAAATTGGACAGCTAGTTGTCAATACTTTTCTTATAATTTCTTGCCCTCATCAGTATATGTAAGCTCTTAACTTTCCCACCACAAGAATATGGTGATTAGAAATAGCTAGGAATTTAATGATTGCATAGATTTATGTGGAATTTTAGCTAACACCCTCCACGGATTATTATATTAAGTTTCAATGCAACAATCCAGCTTGGTACGATAATTTCATCATCTAAACCCATGCTCAACAAAATGGCATGTTCATGAAACTCAGTTGTAGTGTAATGTCCCCTTTCTAGCACACATTGTACAATGTTGTCATTAGCTTATTTCTCCATGATCTCGTTGGCTAACCAGGATTTTTAAAGATCTTGATGATATTTAACCTAGGCAGTTTCAATTGCAGGCCATTCTGAAGGGCTTTGAGGCAATTTTGGGCATACTTACTATTTATAGTATGTCCCTATGGGCATGATTGGACATCCACTGGCAATGACATGTTGATGGTAATTGTTTAAAATCGACAAGAAGATTTACTTATCATTGATATGCTTTGTTATGTGTTATTAAAGATTGTTTTATAAAGTTAAATTTGATTATTAAACTTTATAGATGCATAGTCTATAGTTTCTGGAAAATATTTAAATGAAATGGTCCCTTTTATTTTATAACACATTAGAGACATAAAAGGTGAATGTGGAAATATTAAAAGAAAAGGAACTCACAGAAAAATGGGAGCCACAAGAAAATAGGAGGAAAAGACAAATCCCAAAATAATAGGGAAAGGCAAAAGTGTTATGTTATTTATGCCACATTGACAGAACAAGTGTGAGAGCTCATGTGAAACAAATATAAAATGGAATAAAGAGCGCTCTTCCAGCATGCTTGGTGAATATTTGAATTCGGTGAATTTGTGTAATTGTTCTCTAGGGCTTGAAGGACAGAATCCCTATATGCTATAGATCTTGAAGTTATTGAAAGGTACAGCCTTGAGATCCATTCTCGGGCTTCAAAGTAAATCTGGAAGTTAGTGAGAAGCTGCTAAAAAGGATCTATTTGGAAGATAGTCTTAAGTCTTCATTTGAGTAAGTTCCAACCTCTTGCTATTTGATTTATTATTTGTGTTAGGGAAATTCGAATTGCATATACTAGCATTGGAGTGCTGAGAATTCGTATGAGAGATGAGCATATCATGGCCATACCAGACCGGCACACATTGAGTTGCATCTACATCCATTGTTGGTCGTATTTCTCCCAGTTGGGCCATATTAATACCCAGGCCAGGATGTGTGTGTATACCAGGCTGTATGTGGGTTTAGGAAGAGCTGTGTTCTCATATTTGGAGGCATTTTTCAGTTGGCAACCCTGCTACAGGGAGTCATCTACATCAGGGGTATCAAAGACTGAATTTGGGGGCCCATAGAGTCTCTTATCTGGGTGATATGTAACACTGGTAAACCATGGTTAATGCAGGAGTGGGATGTGAATAATTTCTACATCTAGATTGTATAAACATATGTTAACCCTAAGCCAGACGATTGACCAGGTCTGGGCGATATGGCACACTGGAAAACCATGGTTAATGCTGGAGTTGGATGTGAATAGTTACTACATCTTGATTGTATAAACATATGTTAATCCTAATCCAGAAGATTGACCAGGTCAGCAATATTTTTTACTTCTGATTTTGTATTGAATAGAGTCTGGAATAAACCTGAAAATCACTACATTATTAACAGTGGCCTATTGAATGAAAGTCTGTTTGTAGTTATAATTTCAGTATCGTGTAATTTAGTTATTGCAAGTATATTGTTCTGTATCTGCTTTCTCTTTCTATGCCATATGAAATTCAGACAGAGTTGAGGAAAACCATCATAAACAGCAGCAGACTGAAACTTAAAGAAAATTGATTAGCAAGTGAACTGTTTGACAATATTCCTGAGAGTTTAATAGGACAAAATTTGACAGAACAGGGAGTTATTTTTACATGTAGTCTTTAACACTTTTGACTACTTGCTTAACTATAGAAGCCACTCTATTTTCTTATTGGCATCATCACCAAGTGGATAAAAAAATTTCCTCAAAAATCGTTGAAGCCATCACAAAAGTATAGTAGTAGAATTTTTATCTTCAAACATGAAAAGTCACTCTCTTACCATAAAAGTGTGTCCCATATTTTGAAATGATCATGATGGGACTCTAAATTTTGGCAAATTTTAGAGCTCCAAGCACCATGGCAAAGGGAAATCTTTAGATCTTACCCACTACTAATATGCTTCAAACCAATAAAAGTCATGATGAGAATGGTGGGAGACACTATGATTATTGAAATTGATGAATGGACTGTCAAACTGTGGTTTGTTTTTCATGGAATATGTGATGGTGAACTAGCATGCCATACTGGCCCAATGACTTCTGTTGAATACTTGAGTGCTGACAAAGTGTGAGAAATGTTGGATGAGTTATCTGCTGAAGCTTTGGAACAAAAGGTTAAAGAATACGGTGTAACTGCTTCAAATACAAAGAATTTCCTTTCAAATCCATTTCCATTCAGCCTTATATTTGCAACGCTCAGAAGTGAGAAAGGCTGAGCAATTATTAAAGTGTTATACAGTCAAAATAGTACTACAATCAGAATAAAAATATATATGAACGACACTACTTGTGATACCATGTATATGTGTAAGTATGCTGCCTTGTGAATTTCTGGAAGCAATATTTTCAATGATATAGAAACATCAACACATCTTAAATCCCGCTTGGATTTGGAAAGCACAAAAGCAGAACAGAAGTATGGTATGGACCAGTCATCAGATATCCAAGGATATAGCGCATAAGATGCAAATATTTGGCGACCCTGTGATCAATGTTTTCAGCAGAATAGAAATACAAATTGTATCTGTATGAAAGCCAATCATCAAGTTCCAAATCACATGATACCTCATGCGAGGAGGCAACAGCCAATGGCCTTGGAGCATGTGTTTCAAGTACTAAGACAATGATCAGGTATACATTAATATTTGGGGAAGCCCGATGAAAAGCAAAATAACTGGCAACAATGATATACCAAAGTCATAAAGAGAAGCCATCGTAGACTCTATACAAAAGGACCCATTATAATATCAACTCATATGCTTGGTGAATAATTTGGGTTGGGAGCTGCTTGCAGAATGATCTTCACCCACTCAGCGGCATCAATAAGAGGACAACATCTAGACAGGAAAACATGACAAAGGAGTAGTCATCGAAGCAATGAAAGTCTCACAAATTCGATACACGTCATTAGCAAGGGAAGAACAGTAGGAGTTTTACAGGTGTTCAAATGCACAGGATACAAATTTGTTAGATTCCAAGGTGGAGCATCCGCAGCCAAGTCACAGGTAGAAGTTCCACATCACAACGAAAATCCACATGACCATAGAACGGTGATGACTTATACAGCGTTCAAGTCAAACGAGTATCGTGTGTTGCAGAAGATCATGCGATTGCAGACAACAGAGAGCTTGAATTAAAATTACAACTATCAGGTGCTCTATACTTTGGAAAAGTAAAGTATTTGAATAAAATACACCTTGGCATCGTGGATTTTTATTTTATCGGGTGGGATGTGTATGCTGCCAGCATTTTACTTATTTTAGTTTTGATCACCGATAGAAGGATAATCAAGAGGTGCAATTAATATGTGAAAGGGTGTAAGTTTTAAATTTAAAAGTCACATCCTTTGGAATTAAAAGATATAAATAGAAGAAGTTTTATGAAACGAACAAGATATATTCAAACAATTATATTCAGATTTATATTCTGGAGAAAGTATTTTATATTTTGTACGGAGGGATAAGGAGCAGTAATATGACTTTGTAACATAAATTCAATTATTTTATTATTTTTCAATTATTTTATTTTAATAATAAAATAAGAAGTCTTTTGTTTATTATTACAGGCATGGAATCATCCTTTCGTCCTTTGTAATTATTTTCTAGAATTTTGGATACAATTTAAATGTCAGATAAGTGGACATGGTCATTTAGCATTTTAAATTTGATCATCACAGATATTGTGAAATATTAAATCATTTCCAATTCTGTGTCCAGTTTGTCTCCCTACCAGAGGAGTTAAAGCTCAATCTGGACAACTTTAAGATTGCATACATATTTGATCTGTCGCATCTTGATTATTTTATTGTTGGCAGTATAAGTGCTTAAAAACATTATAAAGTTGTACATAAAATTTCACTGAAGTTGACTCCATTGCTCGGATGAGCAGAGGCACTGGTCTTTTATTATTGAAATCAAAAAATCTATATGTTCCTTCTACAAACATCAAATCCATTATTAACAAACTTTATAAAAAACATTTAATTATCAAGTCTCAGCATCTAGTTTCATTTTGATCGAGTTCAAGGACCTTGCCAGTCGGGGAACTCCAAAGCTTAAGTTTGCTATAGAAAAGCTCTGAACCAAAAGATCAGGTTCGAGGAGAAGGTTTACCCACCTAGGTGTAGCGGAGCCTGAAATGCAAGGGAATCAAGGCGATTCTCGTTCGTTGGTCAGAACTGATTGAGAAGTCTTATCGGAGAAGTGGTAGGCTCTTGGATTTCCAATCTGCGGTTTTCGGAACCAACAGATCAAATGATATTTTTTGAGCTTTAAGCACATTATGGACACCAAAATACACCTCCATTTACTCAGTTCAAGTATCTAAAGACTATTCGAGCTTCAAAAATTTTGATGTCCACCTTGGTTTCATCTTTAAATGGGGTTGTTCTAGATCTTACCTCAAGCTCCTTCCTTCCAAGGTGCAATCAAGGTCACCCTTTTTCTGTTTGCCATCATCTCTAATGCCAGAATTCTTGGCTAGAGCTCAAACTAGGACATTGGTAGATGACTAGTCATGGGTCATTGGTGCTTGTTTGGTCATATATTCCCTGTTGCTGAGTTATCTATTGTTGGTGCTTAATTACATGCTCATAAGACTCTTCAAGGCTGAAACATTTGCATTAGTATCACCATTCTTATTGCCTGGTTCAAACAGCATGTTTCTATCTTTAAATTCTGAGGTACTAGACTTCATTCACTTCAGACCTTAGTCACTGTCATACAATTTCACTTCCACTGATTTCTCATGAGCTTGAACCTGCTTTGATACCAAAATGATCTGTAATCACAACAAACTAGTTTTATGGTTTACAAATGACTAAAAGGTTATTGTATTCTTGTTCAAATTACTATTCTATCCCTCGGAAGCTGGACCATCTGCAAACAAACTAAAAAAATAAAGAAAAGATACAATCACCCCCAATACATATCTTAAATCATTTCAAAATGAATTAATCATTTAAAAATCTCCTTACAGATTGGAATTCCAAAGGAAGCTGAGGATGAGGATGAGAACATCCATGTATGCCAGGAACAGAAGCGACCAGATATGCAGAAGCCTTTGTAAAATCATACTGAGTCAGTTCTTCAACCCAATGTGCTTCACTAGGAACACGAGAAATGAGGGTAGCAATAAAACCAGCCAAATGAGTAATGAAATCTCCATCAACAGTACCCTTGGATTCAGAAAGTGATGGACATTTAAAAAGGGATAGAAAATCCTTTGTACTTCTGAAAGGAAAATCTTGCCACCAAACAGTGTTTGTCACATGAAGCCACTGCATCATACATTTAATATGTTAGACACCACTGTGCAGATCTCACAACCCATTTGTCTGCTAATGTGTTATTAAAAGATACAGCATATATTGCAAAGGCAATGCAGTCAACAATTAGACACAGATCTATTAGGACACAAAAATTTTAAAATACTTATATTGAAACATATGATTCATTAAATGGGATTGAAAGCAATTTAGAGGAGGATGAATTAGAAGAACACCCAAAATTTGAAGATTAAAGAGGTTAGACCACTGAGAATGTAAATGACTGACAAACCATACTCTAGTTCTTTTATACTCAACGTTGGTGTTATGAGCAAGATAGATTGGATAACTAATAACTCATATGGCAAATCCTTCATGTCAAGATCCAAACAATAGGAGAACACAGAGAAACGTTCTATACTGTAGCACAGAATATATACAAAACTTTGATTCTTTTAAAAACATTGAAATAATAAGCACATGTAAAACTAAGTATTTACTTAGAAAATAGTACAAAGTTTTCTATTTACACATTTTAACCAAATTAAATGACTATTTGTTTTACTATGTTACTATGTCCTGGAATCAGATTCAGATGCAATTCAACTGCATAATTAGGCAGGGTGCAGTTTTTAGCAGTTGGTATCATGTGGTGATGGACGTACCAAGGCAATTCTATGTTAGGTGTGACATTTCCAAATCAATTTCAGGGTGATTCCAATGACAATTGAACCTTTCAGTGCAATTGTTCTTGCTTAAGCAACCATCTTGAAACCACAAGCAACCATCCTAAAACCCTAAGCAACCAGATATAACATATTCCGTCTATTTAACAACTTGCAACAACAGAATCAAGGCATTCCATGTACCGCAACAAGTTGCAGCAACCGCGAATATGCATTTAATGTTATACAACTGTAATGTCCCCATTTATGACACTACATGAATTACTGAATTCCTTCTTCAATTATCTACTTAGTGCAATGTGATGGAGATGCAAATATATGACTTACTGTATGTATGAGTGCAACCGCAATGAATTACAGTGATAATGAATTATATATATGACTGGTTATTATGAATGCCACAATAATGGAATATAACTAAATATAATCACAATGCAATGATGATGCAGTGATGTACATTTACTGGTAATTCAAAATGTAACTATGAATGCTTCTACTTTCAGATGTAATGTTGTAGTCAAGAAAATACAGATTATATATATATAGGCTGTTTCTCATTTAGCAATGTATTGTATGCACATTACCCTATGAGCTATCTCTGATCTTCAATATAATATGTGCTGCAAGCTACAAGATAAACAATATCTGGCAGAGGTATGCCATCTCACATGTTCAGATATTAAATATGCAATTAACTCTGTACAGAAGTTGTCTCTTATATACCTTTGTTAATGAATGCTCTTTAGTGATGTCGTCTCTGATATGCAATTGATATGATATGCTTGCACTGAATGGATTGCTGTAGCAACCAACTGTGCTCTTATTATCGAGCGGTTTCCACAAAGGATAATAAGGTTGTAAAATCAATTCTTCTTCAATAGTCATTGGAGAGCAGATCGGCTAACATAAATATATGCTGAGAAGGCACAATGGAAAAAGCCCAATCTTCATAACCAGTAAGTGCCATTAACTTTAATAATCATTTAAGATTATTATGAGTGATCATATGTAATTGTTGTTGAGACATCATTTTTGACATATGCCAAGTATCAATGGAAATGAGATAAAGCCATTGCTGAGTATATAATTGTTATACTTCTCACTACTGGTGGCTGTAGATGTACCATATCATTCCCCTAGTATGTTGTCCACTGGCCATGAGACAGTTCACGTCGCCCAATTCATAGGATACTGACCATAATTAGATAAGTCGCTTTCGTTTGTATTCATAATTGATATTCTCCTATCGGCTTTAATAATATTTTCTCATCGACCGACATCTATTACTCTCTTCACTTTGGCAATAATTGATGTGTCACATAGCCCACTTTCCTTTGACTCACTTGCGTATTTATCGTCAGCCCCATATATCAACATCAAGCACCCCCCATGAAACATATATGAATATATTTGTTTCTTAATGAAGTTCTAATAGTCTATCTTCTTTCATGACCAAGAAAAATATTTCTGACAACTTCAGACTCGGTCTGTACTTTCCACTATTATCATATCTATACACTGACGCCACATGGGTAATTACTACTTGCATATTCTTGGTATTGCCAATGCCTTAATTGATCTGATAACTGGCATTGGCCATGCTCTTCACAGTTTACAAATACATATCTATGTAGTTGGTATATAAATAAATTTCAATCTTTAATTGATATTTATTTTAATCATTTTTTTTTAATCTCCCAAATTGAGGATATTACAACAATTGCTTTTGAAATAAGGCATTTTTTTTGTGGGGTTTGTCACCATCACCGCTTAACCAGAACAGTAAATAACTATCTAAATGAGTGAATATTTGCTACCATCATCACCACTTAAATAAAAACTATAATACCAAACTAGTGTTAAAATACAAATCAAAATTAGAGATATCCAGACGGTGAAAACAAATTACAAACATGACACTTACATACCCAGTTGTTGCTTATGGAAAATAATGGACATGCAACAGAAAATTCCAGCAAATGAGGCCTTCTGAAACCTAGTTGCTAAAATCAAACACTCCCAACAAGTACAGCCAGCAAGAGATCAACAAATAGGTATGCAAAGAACTCCAAAAAACTTCTCAATCATCTCTCAATTTAATCGCTAGCACTGCAGCTCTGAAAAATGAGGAAGATGATATCAAAAACCATGGAAGCTCAGTTGTGATCTCTATAAGAAATCACCAAGATATTTTTCAGACTGTATCTTTCAACGACATGAAGAATGCCGCCTACAAGAGTCTCATCCTCAGAAACCAGCTAGAAGCATAAACTTCCTCGAGAACACAAGCACAAGTGATAACAAAATTCAAATAACCCTAAATGAGATCCCCGGTCCTCTCTTTATAAGTTTTAGCTACTTTTTCAAAATAAGCCCCAATTTGCTTTTTTTTTAAATGATTTTTCCCCTATTTTTTTGGGAATGCTTATTTGCTATTTTTTGCGAATGCTCTTCTGCTTTTTTTTATTTCCATGAATGCTTTTCTACATTTTTTAGCAAATGCTTTCATTTAATACTTCCCCCATGTAACTTCTAAAAAAAAGACCACTTTGAAATAATACACTTTATTTTAAATATTTGGCCCTACAATAACAATAAAGTATAACTTAACTTCATAAATCAATAACTTACTGTTATTTAATTTAATAACTCTAGACTATATCAAATGTCAGAATCAAGATCAAAACCAATTCCAGGGATATTACTAAAAAAAAGAGGAACTCTATCAATGCTCATCACTAGCTTACTAAAATTAATAAGTACAAGAAAACGTCTTTGAAAAGGCTTCAGAAAAGGTTGCTACACTTATTATATCTGTCCGAACAAATTGGCAAAATTAAAATACCCCTTTGTTCCTGCTAACACCAACCAAGAAAACCTACACCAACTGCACTATAAGAGAGCTAGAAAATGGGGACATATAGTCTGCCCTTCCCAAAGATTGCTTGTCCTCAAGCAATATCAAAGCAACCCCACAATCATAAAATTGATAAAAAAATGTAGCCAAGAATGATCCTAATGTCCCAAGTGTTGTACCATCTTGTAAAAACACTAGTGTTACACAAGGACGCATCCACCCCGAAACCCTAGCATTCCCAAAACAGGGATGTCCCCGGGACTTAGGGATGTCATTCTTAAGTCACTAGCTGCACCGCACGTCAGTTGTTGATCATCACCTGAGGTCCGATCTTCTGAGGGATGATCAGAGGTGTAGGATCCCCTATTAGTTCTGACCCAAAATTAAATCACAAAATCTCACATACATAGCATAAGCATTTTGTCAAACACTTGTGTGGAAGTCTTATTCAGAAATTGTCACTGTCATTCCCAAGCAATTATGTCAAACACTTCGCATGCTTCCTTATGAGCAATGCTTTTCTTTACAGATCTTATGTATTCAGGTTTATGAATGTTTCATCCCATAACAATGAAGTCAATGGTGATAAATGACACAAAAATAGTATACATTCATCTACTGGAAAGACAATAAAAATCTGAGAATGGAATCTACTAATATCAGCCTGAAAACATGTTATCTGTAGTCTAGAGATGACCTTAATTTCCTTGAAGGCTGCAAGGCTGATATTCACAGTAAATCTAACAATATAACTTGCTCAGTCATCAATATAAAAGGGTGAGGCTGACATATCTGGAAATAATCCGCCATTGCAGATTTTACATCAGCCATACCAACTGTCCTTGGGATGTCTGAGCAATGGAGAAGAAGAGAACAGCAAATTCAGTCTTCACATTACATTTGATAACATTCTTTCTTTCAGCAATGTTTGCTATGGACAGCAATTGACAACCAATCTCGGTTAATCTGTGAAACACCTAAAGATTGAATTTCTGGCTTTTATTACTAGTAACAGAATAACCACTAATTCACACAGCAAGACAACTCTAGCATGTGTTTATTCAAACTCCTTGGCAACTAATTGGTGTAGAGACAAACTGCAGTTCAAACATTAAGAATAATTGATTAGGTTTAATAGCCAAATCTTCTTGCATCTAATGTCAATCCGGGGTCATAGACTAATGAAAGGTATAATGGCTATCTGCTAGTGAAGATAGCAAGCCAAGTGGGGATGAATGCAGCTAGAACACATGGAAATAAACCTACAGCAGACCAAAATAAAAATGGCGACAAAAATTGTCACTTCTTGGAGACAGGAATTAAACTCACAACTCTTCAAAAAAACAATTCTAAAAAAAAAGTAGAAATCGTTATAAAGCATCAACATTTAATCTAGAATATGATTTTGCAGGAAATTAATAGCAAACCACACAAATCTGAATTCACAATTTAATCTAAAGCAAATAAGAATCAATAACAATTATGTACAATTACACAAATTTATATAACAATTTGATGTATAAGAGGATGGTATGAAACAACATTTGTATACACACGCGACTTTCTTATCAACCATAGCTCTTTGTTCAAGAGATCATTCAACATATCAGAGAGCTTAGAACCAAATCCCTAATAAACTTCAGATAGAATATCTATTATTCATTGAAATAAATGTACAAGTGCATGGCTCCAACAATTTGAAGCTTTTGCATAAAGATACATTGCAAGAGATAGGAGAATAGAAAGTTGTAATGCACTGTCCGAGCTGGGGACATTAAAGTGGTATTAGAGCATAATCCTGCCATCCTATGGAAAATAATGAATGCAAGCCAATGATAGAGAAAATAGAATCTACAAAAAGAACCAAACAATTGTAAAGGCAATACACGATAAAGGTTGTAAAGATGTAGGATATCGAAAGCATATATTGTACTTTCAAATACAAGGATCTCACATAAGATGCATAAAGAGGATAACAACACTCATGTAAAGAATAACACTTGGAATTGTTGATTAGCCATATCAGAGAGAATCACAAGTCAGAAAAGGAAATACCAAAGGACATAAATGGTAATTGTAATGTCCTTGTTTTGGCTGACATCGTTTTGCGTGCCAGATCAGTCTATCACGGACTCTCGTAGACTGGTGGTTGTGAGGAGAGAGTCATTCTGGCGTTTATTTGGGGATTGGATGGCTTATTATGCTCTTGGAGATATTATTTTATTTATATTTATCATTACTTCTTATATGGGGCCCACATGTTATAATTCTAAGCTGAGTTGCACTATTTATTTTATAAAGTTATTTAATAATAAAAGTGCATTATAATGGATGCTTCTAGAAGTTCTTAGTAACTTCTTAGAAAAGTGAATAAATGGAGGGCTTGGCCTCTCATTTGGACATACCGGATTTGATAATTCTACTACATTTTCTCTTGAGCATTTGTGGCACCATCTAGGTCTGCAAATATTCAGCATAATCCTTGAGAACGATACCTCTCAAGAGATTGCATAACTGAAGAAGTGAAAGACCTTCTGAAGGGTTGCACTTTGGAAGTGGTATTCAGCCATTTCAAATTGAGCTTAATTTGAATACTCAGACTACCTGAGGGTTTGAGTTTTTGAAAGCAATCCGAAAAAAACAGTCTGAAAAAGCAGTTCGAAAAAGCAGATCCGAAAAAGCAATTCGAAAAAGTAAAGCGAAAAAGCAGATCCGAAAAAAGCAAGTGAAAAAACAGATCAGAAAAAACAAAGCAGAAAGGCAGCATTGGAGAAAATTATTACAGCCATCTACAATCAAGTTCCTTTGGATATTACATGCATTGTTCTTATCATTTAGATGCATATTAGGAGGTAAGGCTATAGGTGAAATGTTATAACAAATTTAAGCATTATTCATGCAGATGCAAGCCAAAAGTCTTGGCCATTTCATACTAGCATTGTAGTTGATATTTTATGTGCAATAAAGGAGACATAAGTTGTTGGTCTGATATAGTGTAATTGAATATGTATTTATCATTCATGATCAGCTTATTAGTTTGCATGCCAATTGTTTGACAAAATGTCAATTGGCTGTAGGTTCTCTTTTTTGGCATAAATAATGTTATAATTTTGCATCCCAAGTGTTTGTCAAAATTACTAGTTGTTGTAGCTGCATATTGCAAGTAGTTTCAGTCACATATATGCATTGAATATTGTCAAAATAAGTTGCACATTCATGTTAGGTCATTGTTTAGTCAATTCAGAGTCTTCTTGCAAGCACTCTTATTGATGCTAAGTGAAGGAAAGAGCCATAAAAGCAAACTGAAATTTTATATCAGTCATATGACCCTTGTATGTAAAGTGTTTTCTTGAACCTTTATCAGCATTTTGGGATCAGATTTGAGCAGGGTCATTACAGTAAAGACAATTTGTGACATGAAAACAGAACAAGACTTCAGGAGAATTGTATGGCACTAAGTAACTATGAGTTTTGGAAATAGATAAAGTCTGTCCCAACAATTATATAGATGGATAATCCTAAGGGATATCCATAGAGACCTTAGGATAAGATAAACTCTCTCCTAAGGATTAATTAGAGATGGATACTCTAAAGGGGATATCCATAGAGGCCTTAGGGTGAAATAAGGTCTCTCCCAAGGAATATAGAGATAGGTAATCCTAAAGGGATATCCATAGAGGCCTTAGGACGAGATAAGGTCTCTTCTAAGGATTAAATAGAGGGATATACTTAGTGACCTAGGATGAGATAAAGTTTCTCCTAAGGATCACAGAGATGAGTACATCCTAAAGGGATACTCATAGGGTGAGATAATGTCTCTCCTAAGGATTGTAGAGATGAATAAGTCCCAAAGGGATATCCATAGAGGCTTAGGGGGATAAAGTCTCCCTTAATGTTTACAAATGCATCTTTAAAGAGGGTATCGATAAGATTTGGGAAGAGAAACAGTTTCTACGAAAATTTATAAGGATTACTCATTGAGACTTGTCATGTGTCAAACAAAGGCGAAACGAGGTGCGGGAAGTAAATGATATATCAAGATAAGTTCCTTCTTTAAAATCGTTCTTAGTGATTTAAACCTAATCTTGTGATATTTAAATTTATATTTGTAACTATCTAATCCCAAATTGAAATTGTTGTTGGAGGACTATCGATCAAATCACAAGGAGAGACTATTGAATTGCTTGACGACAAACAATTTTGGGAAGGGTGGACTGTAATGTCCCCATTTTCAAGTTTGATTTTAATAATAATAAAGTTGATATAAGATTTAATGAATAAATAAATAATTAGACATAATTATTTATTATATATTTAAAAAAAGACTATTTAATAATAAAATATATTTATTATTAAATTAATATATTAACTAAATATAATATATAATGAAAGAATATAATTGCACTAATAAATATAAAAGAATAATAATATTAATTTAATATAATTATACAATAATGATACTCCTTATATTATTGTCTATATCTATAGTGAACACAAGTCCTCGGCAAAACTGGAGGTTTCTTGACTCCGTTCTTTCCTACAAGTGGCCATTTGAACAGAGGAATAATGTTAAAACCTTATCAATTATTAATAAAAATTATTGGCCTCGACCTTTTACTGATCAAAAAGAAAAAAGAAAAAACATAGAACTATTTGATGTACGAAATCAATTAAATGGCAACACAAAAAATGAAAACAAATCACCAGTCATCTCGAGAAATGGATCCTAGCTCCTCAATATGCTTGGTGAAGGAAATAAATGCTCTTCTACACTACTTCGATCATAATAACATTATTTTATTCATCCATGAATATTACAAAGACTTCATGCAATACTTTGCTACAAGAATCCGTTTACACCAGTCTCTGTATCCACTAGTTTATTGTAATGTCCACTTTTTGACAGGCACCAGCTACTTGTTTTTTTTTTTTTAGCCTTTAATTTTCTCTGGAGGCTAAAAAGGGAAGAAATAAAGGAGAAAAAATATATTAGATTTAATTAATTTAATATTAAAGTGACTAAAGCAATAAAATATCAAAAAGTCACTTAAACGAATAAAGTAATAGATTATTCTAGAAGTTTCTTGAAGTTACTTATGAATTCTTTATGAGGAGCCTTTGGGGGGGCATTTGGGACATCTTGAGTTGCATAATCATCTATTGTGCTAAGAGCTTTAGTGCTTGTAGGTTTGCCTGAGGGTTTGAAGACTCTAAGGTGCCAATTTCGGTTGTGAGATATCAACCCTAGTTGGAGGAGTGAAAGTGGTATTCAGCCATTTTAAGTTGAGCGTAATTTGTATACTCAGACTACCTGAGGGTTTGAGATCTTGAAAGCAGTCCGAAAAAAACAGATCAGAAAAAGTAGTTTGAAAAAGCAGATCCGAAAAAGTAGTCCGAAAAGCAATCTAAAAAAAGCAAAGCGAAAAAGCAGATCCGAAATAGCAAAGCGAAAAGGCAGGGATTGGTGAAAATTATTACAGCCATCTACAACCAGGTTCCTTTGTTTATCATTCATGTTAGCATTGCATTTTAGGTATTATAAGTTTCAGCTGTAGGTGTGCATTATACCAACATTATCATATTTTGTAATCCATGTAAATGCCAAGAGTCTTGGCCATATTTCATGAGCATTGTATTAGAAATTTCATTGCAATTAAGGAGATAATAGTTGTTGGTGTCATTTAAGCAATTCAATATCATTTATTATCAGCTAGTTAGTTTGCATACCAACTGTTTGTAAAAATGTCAATTGGCTGTAGGTTCTCTTTTTGGCATAAATAATGTTATAATTTTGCATCCCAAGTGTTTGTCAAAATTACTAGTTGCTGTAGCTGCATATTGCAAGTAGTTTCAGTCACATATATGCATTGAATATTGTCAAAATAAGTTGCACATTCATGTTAGGTCATTGTTTAGTCAATTTAGAGTCTTCTTGCAAGCTTTTTTATTGATGCTAAGTGAAGGAAAGAGCCATAAAAGCAAACTGAAATTTTATATCAGTGATATGACCCTTGTATGCAAAGTTTTTTCTTGAACCTTTATCAGCATTTTGGGATCAGACTTGAGCGGGGTCATTACATTTATTTACAATTTGTCCTCATTTCCCTGTAGTTGTGCATATATATAGTTAGGCTTTTAAAATATGATAATATATATATATATATAAACTAAGTTCGTTTTGGCCTGTGGCCAACAAACCAACCAGAATATGATTCCTCCAAAATCACATTTGCGGATCACACAATAGAATAGATTTTGTTACAATGACAGATAAGAATAGAAAACTAATTTTTCTACATAACAAATCGGACATCATAGTAATGGGGTGGAAATAGACTCGTGGTCACAATTGGTTTCTTCTATGACAGAAATAGATAAAAATATCAAGCCACAGGTTCTCATGCTAATTCAAATCTAATATACAGACTACTGAGAATATGGAATTTTACTCATATTTTAGAAAGAATAAGTTGTTGGTTCAAATATAGATTTTCCTGGCCAAAGAGTGATAGCAAGGTTTTTGGCATGCTACAAGCTATATTATCAAGGCACGAAAAAACGATACTCATTAGTAAAATCAATCGATAATAAATTTCCATTAATTTATCCAAAAAGTATATTAAATATTCCTTATTCATATTTAGTCATATGCAACATAAGATGGTAAAATAGAATGAACTAAAATGGAAATGAAGTGCGGAAATGAGTATGAAGGTAAATGAAGTAGATTAAAATATGATATGAAAATGGGTCATAGAATAGATCTCATCAACTGGTCTACAAGGAACCTTCCACGTACATTATTTAGCATATAAGCATCCTTATTCAACAGAGGATTGGAGATTTGGTGTTTCATTTGCAATAGTAAGCATTTCATTTTGCATGTTGTAGTGGTATAAAACTCACATCAACAATAACACAATCAAGTTTTAAATGCTAGTTGTCTACGGCATTGAGCAATTAATAAAGTTAGAAGAATTATACATATAGGACTGAATTATATGAGAACAAAATGAAAAACAAGAGAGGATTGGAGATGTGGTGTTTCATTTGCAATACTAAGTATTTGATTTTGCATGTTGTGATGGTATAAAACTCACATCAACAATAACCCAATCAAGTTGGAGATACTAGTTGTCTACTTCTGCATTGAGTAATTAATAAAGCAAGGAGAATCGTGCATGTAGGATTGAATTATATGAGAACAAAATGAGAAGTGTACTAATTGATAGAGTATAACAAGTGCTTTCTATTTATCAATGCTCTTCATTTAAAATTGGCATCAAGAACATTTTGCACAATGTGGTCCCCATCCCCAAATACAATAAAGTATTTAAACTTGTTGATGGTTACTAAAGAATTACCAATCGTTAACTACCCAAAACTACCATGCCCAACCGATGATTATAACTACACTTACCAATAGTACAAGACAACTAAAATAATGTGTTTTAACTATCTACACTAGCAAAACTATGCAATACAATCACTCAAATGCACTCAAAACTCTACCCATTATCCTAGCTTAACTATTCCAAATCCATGCTTCTTCAAACCAATCAAACCCCTTCAAATGACCATTCATCAAAAACAAGTAGTACCAACACTAAATCTGATCTATATTGACATGGGGGACTGATGAAAGTCACCACCATTAACGTGTGCCCAACAGGACCTACAGGCATTAATGTGCACCCAACCATTCAAGCAACTACTGGCTGACTATTTTATTGGATTTGTATTTAAATGCCACTTTCTTGTAGCAATGGCGGCAGAAATAACCAAACTTACCCTTCGGAAAATGAGGATTCAGCCATTCAACAGAGTAACCTACCCTGCAGATGCATAATTACTAATTAAGCATCACCGTGCCTCACAATGAGAATTTAAGTGGCAGCATTGAGTAAATAATCTTGCAAATAACCAGGTCAGAATCGACATACATGCAACTGACAATGTTGGGGGAGCATATACAGGTGCAATAAAGTAAAATGAGGATGCTTAGAGAAGATCAGCTTTAGAGCTAGAATTGGGCACATTCTGGAGCAGGAAAGAAAACCCACAAAACAATTGAGAATCAGAGTTATAACTTGAGGCAGGTGTCACACGAAACCAATCAGTAAACAATACAGTAACAACAAACCAGAGCTGAAGCAAATGATGATAGAAATGATAAGGTTTGTGTATCACCTTCCCATCAGCAGCTTATAAAGCTAACAGAGTGCCAATTCACCAAGCTACACTTCTACTCCTATGCCTCTTGTTCCTAACACAGATCTGCCTAAGTCTTCAGAATTGTAAAAAGACGCTATTATTTGTCCTTCCCTTACAACTCAGAGTAGTCTTTGACAATGGCAACTCACTATAGGAGGGGACGCATTTTTTTTGTTTCATTTTTCATGATTATAGTTTTTTCTAATGGGGGATGGTTGTTCCAAATTGTCAAAACCATTCCCTGAGCATAGCATACATATTAAATGGAGAAATAGTTACCATTCTAGAATTTTACCCCTCCTCAACTGTCAACTTCGGCGCACTTGACTACCTTTCTGACAGTCATTCCGGCATTTGGTCAGCGCCATGCCCCGGTCCTTATGACTCCTCCAGCGGAGGCAGATGTCCCACGGACAATGACGGAGATGGTCCCACAGACAGCGATAGATGTTTCCCCACGGACAGTCGCCGAGATATTGCCAACGGCTGTAGCGGAGGTGATTCCAGTTGTACCAGCAGATGTCACCATTGCAGTCTCACCGAGAGCACAATTGCCACTGCCAGAGCCAGAGCCGCAAGTTCGATTGGAGGTCATTGATTGTGATGCAGTTGTCACCGTTTCATCATCTTTTTTAGCAGAGGCCGAGTCAGCTCAGCCAGTACCGGAGGAGAACATGGAGCTCGCGCAGTCAGAGCAACTGGAGGTGATGGATAGAGCTAGTGAGTTTCTGAGGCAGCAGTTCCGACTCACTCCTACGAAGCGGGGTCCGTCCATTCAGTCTCCTAGGCATTCAGGAACATCACCAGCAGTACCAGAGCCTCAGCTTCAGGAGGGAATGCCACATTCCGTGGTTGTGCCAACAGCAGAGAAGGCGGCACCGGATGTGGGCATCGCTCCCGCTGATGAGGAGGAGAACAGTGATGCGGAATGGTCATTGGAGGACTTCGCCAAAGAGGATTACGGGTCGAATGAGGACAAGTGTCGGGATTACCTCAAGACTATGAAGTCTGCATTGAAGAAGGGACACGATGTGGCAATTCAGGCCCTGACTCGGCAAAGGGAGTGGCATTTGATCAGACCATATATCCGTGGGATTTGTCCCCAACGATTTCAGACTTGTTTTGTAGACAGGGCTGGCCGGCGGTGGAGACAGCTGAGATGTTGGCGGATTGGGCCACTGAGCCGGAGTTGGGACCCAATGACACCCCTATGATGAAGCTAGCACATGAGATTGTGGGACTATACAAGGATGTTTACTATGGTCGTCGTCGTGCGGAGGCGGACAGGGTTGCAATAGAGAGATCATTGGCAGCTAAGAGTGAGGCTAGACAGAAGATAGCCACCGACTTGGCCAACCAACAGGCAGCATGGGCCGCAAAGCGGGTAGCACTACTGGCAGATATGGCAGCAGCAGTACAGGAGAGGGACGTGGCTCGGCAAGGTACAGAGGCAGCGGTTCGAGATAAGGATGCGGCTGAGCACGAGATGCAGTTAGCTAGGAGGCAGGCTATGGATGCGACGCTTCTTCTAAAGGAGGCCGTCGAGGTTAATTCTCAGATTCAGACAAACCTCCGCTTCAGGATAGAGCAGGTGTATGAGTTACATCGCCAGCAGCACACTTCTGGGACGCCCCCTTCTCTCTAGTATTTTGTTAGTCGTCAGGAGATGACTGTTTTTTTGGAGGGGATGGTGTTAGCCGACTGGATGGGTCTGGCGGTGTTTCTGTAGCCGACGGATTGACTGTCGTCGGTGTTTTGTATTTTGTAGCCGACGGGTAATAGTTGTAGCGGATGTAATGTTGTGGCCGACAGACTCCTTCGGGAAGGTTCGGCGGTAGTATTTATATCCCGTCTAGGATCATTGTAAATCATGATCTACTATTGCGAATATTATTCTGCTATTATATTCCATTGTCTGTATACGTTCATTTATTTTACCTGTACGGTAAACACAACCTAGCAATAAGATTTTCCATATTACAAATTATGCATGTTATTCTTCTAGACTGATACTAATATCCAAATTCTGAACAGCATAAACAATTACAAATAGATAGCATGTGTTGGGACCATAAGTGTGTCATTAAGAAGTTAAGGCAGAAAATTCTGCTCCAAACTATGTACAACTGAACGCAAAACTCATTCTCAAGGGGAAAAACAGCACCTGCATTTAGGCTTTAGTAAAGTAGATTTGCACTTCTTGACGATCTGTACCCTTTCCCAATTACAATTGCTTTCATTATATGTGTGATATCCCCATTTTGGGACTTAAAAGACATTAAGAATTGATCGCTATGGGAGGCTATTGAGTAGGCAATGGAAGATCTATTAAGCTCATGGAGATTAATAATTTACTTCCACCACAAGACTCAAAGGTTCCTACCACTACCCTAGGTTATTTGTAATCATATTAAGTTGGAATCATTGAAATTATCATTTTAAATTCTTGACGAAAGGTTGTTAGGAATTCAACCCTGTGCTTAAACAATGTGTTCTCCTCAGCCAGAAGTGCAGCCAACCATGACATTTATTTTTATTGGAGGCATAAGGTTCAGGCAATAGAAATCAGAGTACCACAACAGCAACTAGAGGGTATGTTCATAAGGATGATTTTGGAATCCCATTTATAGTTGGCACCCAAAGGTTGATGAATATCAATTACTCAATGATGGACATAATAATCAATGAGCATCATTGTAAAGAATCCATGCAACACTGGGTCTAATGCCTTAAAGATAAGCACTACAATATTGTTTCTCCAAACTATATTGAGAACCGTTGGGACTCAAAAATCTACATAAGGAATGAATTATATAATAAGTTCAATAGCCTCAATATGAAGCAACGAATATATGTAGTATCCAGGAATCATCATAATTTCATAAGAATGCTTGTGGGCGAGCACTTTCCCAGAAGCGGAGACTCTGATATCCCCATTTCAGGAATTAAAAGATAATAAGAATTAATCACTATGGGAGGCCATGGAAAAGTCAATGGAAACCGTAATCCCAAGCCTCATTATTAATAAGTCCAACTTGATAAGGTGGCTAGTCATAATATGGGAGTCAATCCAAAAAAAGACAGATCACATGACACATCAACAGCAAGATAGTGTGATCCATATTGAAGCATTTTTCAAATATATCGTATGAGGCAGTCAAACACAACATGGCCAAGTCTAGAAGGTATGTACGAAGAAGATATCCCCCTAAGATCATTACGGTGAACAGTGGTTAATACTATTATTAGTCAAATTCAGGAACACAAGATGTGATAATAGTTGGAGCCATGACAACAGCCATCGACGACACCGAGCAGCATATAACCATAATCACATTGCATCATTTTATCATCATATTGCATCCATACTTAGCATATTTTCATACTGATCGCAATGTTATTGCATCATATTATCATCATATTGCATCCATACTTAGCATATTTTCATACTGATCGCACTTGTCTTAACATTGCATAGCCAAATGCATGATGAATAAGGTAATCTATGATAAATGATTACTATAATTATTATAATGATTATTACAGTGATAAGTGGCGACTCTTTATTATTATTGTTATGATGGTGAGAGGGGACTATTCCCTCACGCCTCTTCCATGTATCGTGCATACTTATGAGGGATCATATCATTTGCAAAGGCATCATCCATTATTGAATCAGAATAAAGTATATTCTCCCTTCCTGCATTGCTTTGTTCAGAGCAGTAGATTGCTAAGGCAATCATTTATCTGCATTATCAGAGATCGCATCATATCAGAAGCATAATTATATAAAGACATATCAGAGATGGCTTCCCTTATTCAGTGCGCAGTGATATAGATAAATCAAAATACAGCCTGTGCAATACATCATTGTTATTGTACCAGATGATCTATTGATTGCATGTGATTCATTGTTCATCAGAAAGAGCATTGTAATTGTACCAGACAACTTTGCATATTCACGTGGATATATTGTATATATCACAACAGAACAATCCAGGTTATCGACATATATTTATTTGCCATATCAGATACAGCTTTTAAATACATATATTGAGATACATTGTTATGCAATTATCCTCATTATACAGCAGCATATGCATTTGGAGTTAATACACATCTCGTTATCAGTCATTATCTATTGTAATTAGCGTATGCATTTGGTATTAAGCAGTTTGTTATCAGCAGTTTGATTTGTATTCATAGAATTGTGGAATTACAAGTAGTATCTAAAATTAGATAAAAAGGGCCCATATGCCTTTAGGTTATTTGAATTTCTGATCACCAAGTAAAAATATATATATAAAGTTAATCAAATAGAATGGTCACAAGCAACAATGAATCAGGAAAATACAGCCAAAAAATTTTGAAATAAGCAACAAATAATAGCATGAAGAATGGACATATCCTAAAAAGGCACAAATTTTGTGAAACTAACAAGTAATATAATCTGCTATATTAACAATCTTAACTGCAGCTTAACTGAAACACAAAAGAGAACAATCTTGTACAAGTATAATAGTCAGATAGCATATATATTAACTTGCTGGACAACTACCTGACGAGGACCTAAATTTGCTGAAGTAATGACAAGGCGGAGGCTCTCCTTTCTATATAGAAGAAACATCTTTGAATGATGACAGCCAACACCTTGGTGGGGACCTTTATGAAAGGCAATTGTCTCCGGAAAGAGTGGGTATCTGAACAGCAAAGAATTCATAACTATTATTGTGTGAACTTGTAATATAAGCAATTTATATATAAAGAAAATATCACCTTACAAACCTGACCAGAAAGATAAAGAAAAATAAGGGAAATGTCCTTATATTTTTGCTAAAAAGATGAAAAAGTAATTAGCTTTCAAACTCACACAACTGTTAGATTGGGCCAATCTGGATATGGTTTAGACCATCGTTGGTCATCACATCTATTCCAGCAGCGCTTGGTGTTGTGGCATACAATAGTTACAGGTAGATGAGTGGGCACTCTGCAATAAGTCAAAAACCTGCCAAGTTTTCTAAAATAAGATGCCGGCATTGGAAAACTTAACTGCAATGAAGCCTCGGGATAAATCTTATTACTATTAAACATAAAATCAGACTCCTAAAAATTCTGGATACTAGCATACTGCATTTATCAAAACAAAACATCTAGTTTCAAAATAACAATTGTTATAGATTTCTTTTCATAAACGGAAAACAGAATTGTTAGAAGCATTTTGAATCCCCTGTAAATGTTTCCAAACTTTCCCGCTTAAATACCCCGTTATTTTTGGCAAGGAATAAGTCAGTGTGAAGCTGTTGTCAAATCTAGTTTGGTTAGTCCAGTTGTTTGTTCGTTGGGAGACTTTTACCAAGAAGATATTGTTTGTATCCAATGTATTATAACTAAAAGACAAACCAGAGGCTAATGTTACCAAGATAGCACACCTAACATCACATTAACTATCAGAATAGAACTGATCGTAGATTGAGAATGTTCAGTTTTTCAAACCAGAATGCTAATAAAAGATAACACAATAGATTATCCTAGGAAAACCCTCCACTTAATGGTGAAAAACCCAGCCACACCAAAAATGATCCTTTATTAGAAGAAAAACAAGGTTGCATGGGTACTCGTACCCACACCCCTGGTACTCGTACCCACGTACCCAAGTACCGGGTACACGTATCCCACGTACCGGGTACTCGGTGGAGAGCATCATAGCTAAGGACCTTGATTAAGATTCTGATTTTTCTTTTGGTTTTTTATTTTTGTATTAGCTTGTTGTTTATCAAACTTAATTCAATACCAAATCAGTTTGAAACTTTGATACTCATTAACAATAAACTTTATCACTGTTCAAGTCATAAGTTTATCATTTGCAATATGTCATTGTCATATGATTTAGGATCTTCTTGTTCATGTTTAAAGTCTGCCTTCTTTGTTATGCATCTAAGCATTTATCATGTATTATTATTTCAAACATATAGCAAATCTGAAACTGAAAACAATACATTACAGTTGCAAACTTTATCACTATTCTTGTTTTGAAAAACCATTGTCATGACTCATAATTTCAGATTTTTTATAAATATAAAAGTATAATTTTTAAATAAGTTTGACATACCCAAGTACCTCTGTCCCCTATTATGAAAAATACTTTAAACATTAAACATTCAGCAATAGCATATATAAATATATATATAATAATTTGACTTATGGCTCATATTTTCAAATTTCTTGTTTTGAATGCTCAATGTCATGACTCATGACATATATTTTGATTTTTATATTTTCTATAAAATATTAATTATATAGAAAAAATTAGGCATACACACGTCGTACCCCCGTCCCCTATTTTAAAAAATATGCGTACCCGTACCCGTTCCCGTTCCCGTACCCACATACCCATGCAACCTTGAAAATAAGAGAATCAATATACATTCCAAAGCTTCACAAGCTTATTCGGAAGAATCTCCTTTTGAATCACAGTATGAATTTATTCACACAATAATAACACACTGGATGTTATATCATTGAACAATGTTACTCAAATTGTCTGAGACCTTCCAATCAAATGATCTCACAATAATCATAGCGAAAATGATCAACACACTTGCTCAACAACAACAATATAAAAGCAACCTTATATATCACACAGATGTGAGAATATAGACACACAAAATGATTGTAAATTGATCATACACAGAATGCCTGAAGCAGACGAAGTGAAATGCAGATCTCTGATGTATGAAGCAGCTCAATCAATATCTCTCGTCACTTCAAATCACACACACTTTTCTCATTTTTAATCATCAACCCACTCTCACAACTCTGACTATACATGTCACCGCCCATTAAGGATCACCTAGCAAGCAGCCAAAGAGATGCTGCTGAAGATAACATTACACCCAACGGCAGTTACAAAAATGCCAATTCATATCAACAGACACCCATTTTTTAAAATAATCACGAATAGAAGAATGATTAAGACATATTCGATTCTTTTATCACCTTGTACCAACAAAGAAACACTGATCATTTAAAGAAATCTAGACAAAACATATAACAAGCAAGCACATCCCAAGGGAAGCACATTACAACAAGCAAACATAAAAAATCCACCACACAAGAGGAGTTAATCAAGCATATTGCCTAACCCCCCCCGAAGTGTTCCTGACCTCCTCTGGTAAACAAACAATCGAATAATGGCATGTATGCACTACAAGAGAGTGTCGTACAAATGGTGTATGGTGCAAGTAAGAAGAATGGTCGCCCAGGAGTCCATATGGAAGGTTCAGTGCTTGTGCGGTGAGAATGTCTAAGCTGCACAATGAGAAGTAGGTGGATCGTACAGTGGGATTTTCTAGGCTGTACGGTGGGAGATTGTTAGGCCATACGGTGGAGATTACCAGGTCGTAGGGGGAGGATGGATGCCGTATGGTGAACAATGGAGACAGGATAATGAATCGTGCAGGTGGTACAAGGAAATAGGAGGTGGAATGGTGGGTGTGAAAGCCGTACGACTGAGTTGGAAGGTCATACGGTAGACAAAATACATCGGCCGTATAATGAAAGATAGGTGATGTGGATGAATGGATGGATGGATGAGGGCCGTACGAGTGAGGAATGAGCAGCATGGGAGAACACATAGGTATCTGAGACTGATACATAACACAATCTTATTCGTACACATACACAGAAAATGTTGATGAAATCCACACAATAATAGAGACTCGAATGCGAATAATAATTGCTAGAAGATAATGCTCCAATTTGCCAAATCCGAGCGAAGTAATACATGCAACAATGGAATAGGGTGAGGGTTGAATCCCACCGAAACCGCGCGAGCCATATTGGGAAGACCTTTCACTTCCAAAATGGTAAATGATCCAGAACTCCAGCAAGAATTCGCTACAAACTACCTACAAGCCGTGCTTATAATACCCATCGAGAAACTATCCAAGGGTGTACAAAGATAGCTGACGGCGACACAAACTACAGAAACAAAATAAAAATGGGTCTGAGATACATTAAATCAATCGGCCTGTTACAAAAGTTTGATTTATTATTTATTTTATAACGGGAACATTACAGTCCTCCCATCCCAAATTTTGCTTGTCCTCAAGCAAATGCAATGCCGAGTGTTGGAGAATGTGCTCGCCCTCCCACGTCGCATCATCCAATGGTAGGTGTCACCAACGTACCAAGTATTCCTTCACAGTGCGATTCCGTAGGGCCCTCTCACGTACTTCGAGGATCTCAACTAGTTCCAAAATGAGCTTTCCTTCTTCATTGAGTGGCAAAAGATCAGTAGCAACTATGATGTTTTGTCCTACGGCTTTCTTCAGACAAGAAACATGAAAGACATTATAAATAAGGCTACCCTCTAGAAGTTTCAGCTCATAGGCAACTTCACCAATGCGGCGAGTTACACGATAGGGGCCATAGAATCGGGGTTTCAATTTCTCTTTTCCCTTTTCCTTCAGTGAGGATTGTCGATATGGCTGGAGCCGGAGATAGACCAAATCCCCGACCTCGAAACTTCTCTCTATTCTATATCTGTCGGCGTACATCTTCTATTGATTTTGTGCCCTCTATAGATTTTCTTTCAAGCATCTTAGAATGTCTTGTCCCTCCTAAAGCCAGTCCCTCGCCCTTGGTGCGCAACTGTCACCCAAAATTGTGTCGATGAAGGAAAGGTGTTCGTACCCGTACAGAGCTTTGAATGGTGCCATTTCGATGGACATATGGTACGTGGTATTGTAGCAATATTCTCTCAGATGGATCCATTTTACCCATGCTCGCTGTTGTGCCCAAACATAGTTCCGAAGGTAGCCTTCGAGCCATTTGTTTACAATCTTTGTTTGTCCGTCTGTCTACGGGTGGTAACTTGTACTTGGCGATAATTCTGCCCCTACCATCAGAAACAATTCTGTCCAGAAGATATTGATAAATCGTACATCTTGATCACTGATGATGTTTTGGGGTAACCCGTGCAGACGGAAGACTTATCTAAAAAATAGATCGGCAACTTGTGCAGCCTGAAGATCGGAGGGGATGGTGAAGAAGTGTGCATACTTTGTCAATTTGTCAACCACCACGAAAATACAATCCTCTCCGTTCACCTTGGGAAGCCCTGTTATGAAATTCATCAATATACTTTCCCACTTATGTTCGGGAATTGGCAAAGGTTGTAGCAGCCCGGCAGGTAGAGTATGTTCAAACTTGTTCTGCTGGCAAACTGTACACTCTCTTACATACTGCAACACGTCCCCTTTAAGTCCTTTCCATGAAGACCTCTCTCAAAGACTTCTATAAGTTTTGAGAAAACCCAGGTGTCCAGCTAGGGGTGAATCATATACTTCCTTCAAGATTATCTACTTTAACTTGGATTCTAGCGCCAAATATATATGGTTTTTATAGTAGATGATGTCACCCACCACTCTGCACCGATCATCGTGAGTGTGGCCATCTATTATTTCACATGCAAATGTATTTTTGGAATTTCCACTGACAGATGTGCCTTCCAGTTAGCTGAAATATGGTCTAGTGAGCAGATGGTGGGTTTCCACAACAAGTCATTTGCAACCATGTTGTTTTTCCCTTTCACATATTCAATGTCAAAATCAAAAGCTTGAACCTTGCCTACCCATTTTTGTTGCCGTTCATTCAAGTCTCGTTGCTCCAAAAAATATCTCAAACTGTTGTGATCCGTACGAACGACAAACTTGGCACCTTCCAGATATTGCCAGAACTTGGTTAAAGCATGAATGATGGCCACCATTTCTTTGTCGTAGATGGAATATAGGCATTCTATTGAGATAAGCTTCCTGCACTCATAAGCGATGGGGTGTCTATCTTGCATCAGTATTGCTCCAATGCCTTCTCCAGACGCGTCACACTCCAAAATGAATGGTCGAGTGAAATCAGGTAGTGCAAGTACGGGACAAGTGCTCATGGCCTCTTTCAGCTTCTCAAAGGTAAGTTGTGCCTTTTCGTTCCACTGGAAGGATCCCTTCTTTGTCAGATTCGTTAAGGGTGCTCTAAGCTGAGAGAATCCTTTAATGAAGCTCCTATAGTAACTGCGCAATCCGAAAAATCCTCGCAAATTCGGGAGTGATTTTGGGGGAGGCCAGTCGAGGATGGCCTGAATCTTCTCCTGATACACTTGAACCCCGTATTTACTAACAACATGCCCCAAGTACAATATTTTTGTCATACCAAATTCACACTTGGACTGCTTGGCGAACAAAGACTATTCCTCCATGATACTTAGGACTTCATTCAGATGCTTCAGGTGCTCCTCCCATGTCCTACTATAAATAAGATCATCAAAGAATACCAATAAGTACTTACCCAATTGTTTCTTGAAGATGCGATTCATGCATGATTGAAATGTGGCAGGTGCATTAGTCAATCCAAACAGCATGCCCAGAAATGCATAATGTCCGTAGTGACAACAAAAAGTCGTTCTCTCTACATCTTCCTCCCTCATGCGGATCTGATGGTATTCGGAATGGAGATCTATTTTTGAAAAATAGACCACGCCATGCAATTCATCCAACAACTCATCTATCATCAAGCAATGTCTAGAGATGTCCATGATGGCAGGTCTAACATTTATAAGATCATCACCTTGTAAATAGTTACCTTTTTGAAAATATGTTCATGAAAGATCGTCACCTTTTATTACATATTAGATACTAGTAAATAACCAAATAGAAGCATAACCTCATATGAATTAAATTTAGCTTAATATTCAATATTACAAATTTATCATACCAAGTTTTTCCCGGAAGTATTTCAACATCACTTTAGCAAGGGGTTTGGTAAAGATATCAATTGTTTGCTCATTTGTACAGATGTATTCTAGTTGAATGATTCCTAATTCACCATGTCTCTAATGTAGTGAAAAGGAATTTCAATATGTTTGGAGCAATTGTGAAATACTAGATCGGATGAAAGTTTAATGCAACTTTGATTATCACAATAAATCATAGTGGGCTTCAAAGGTCTTTTGAATAAGTCTGATAACAACTTTCGTAACCATACTACTTCTCTAGCACCCAAGGAAGATGCAATGTATTCAGCTTCAATGGAACTTAATGCAACTGAAGTCTGTTTCTGACTAGACCAAGAAACCATCCCAGATCCTAGACTGAAGCAATATTTTGAAGTACTCTTTCGTTCAATAGAGCTACCAGCCCAATCAAGCCCAATCATAATCTGAATATCCATGAAGTTCAATGTTGACTTTATCATATTTGATTCCCATTCCAATAGTGCCCTTTAGGTATCTCAAAATGTATTTAGTTGCGTGTAGATGTATCTTCTTTGGTGCACACATAAACTGACTCAAGGCATGAGTAGCATAGCATATGTCAGAACGAGTATTAACCAAATACATTAAGGATCCAATAATTTGTCTGTAGTAAGTAGAATCTACAAGTTCAGATCTGTTCATATCATCTTTCAATTTGTGTAGATTTACTTCCATAGGAGTAGCTACTGGTTTACATTCCATCATTCCAAATTTTATTAAAATGTTAATTGTATATTTTCCCTGATTCAAAATAATGCAGTTATCTTGCTGCCAGACTTCTAATCCCAGAAAGTAGTGAAGTAGCCCTAAGTCTTTCATTTCAAATTCTATTGTGAACTCTTGTTTGCATTTCTTTATGAAATGTTCCTCACCTGTTATTAGCAAATCATCAACATATAACACAAGGATAATCATATCATCACCATCAGTTTTGAAATATAAACTAGGATCAGCTTTATTTTTGGAGTATCCTAACTTCAATAGATGGTTGTCTATTCTTTCATACCAAGCTCTAAGAGCTTGTCTGAGTCCATAAAGTGCTTTCTTTAATTTACAAACATGAGTTTTGTTGTCATGAGTATTGAATTCTTCTGATTGTTCAATATAGACTTCTTCTTCAATCTTGCCATTAAGAAACGTTGTTTTGACATCCATCTGATGTACCTTCCATCCTTTGGATGTTGCAATTGCCAAGATGGTTCTAACTGAAGTATATCTGGCAACTGGAGCAAATGTTTCTTCATAATCAATGCCTTCTTTCTGAGAGAAACCTCGAGCTACAAATCTGGCTTTGTATTTCTCAATGCTGGTGCATGTTTAATTTTGAATAACCATTTGGAAGAAACAACTAATTTGTTCTTTGGTCTTGGTACAACATCTCATACATCATTTTTTAATATAGAGTTATATTCTTCAATCATTGCTTCTTTCCATGACTGATGTGAAAGTGCTTCTTCAACATTAGAAAGCTCTATTTTTATAAGTTCAGTTAACAATGCAACGTAACATGATTGATTTCTAGTCCTTTTGCTTTCTTGAATTACTTCATCTACTTCAACCTGATTTTCTTCTATCATTTTCCTAGCCCAAAGAGGTCTCTTTTTACTATTATTATTGATGTTTTCAAAATCTCTATGATTAGACATAGATGAAGGTTCAAAATCATTCTCCTTCTCAATCAAAAATAGACTCTGTAATAGATTCATCACTGTTTCTAGAAATTTTTTAAGTTGTGTCTTCTTCAAATTTCACATATCTGCTAATCTCAATTGTTCTTTGACCTGGAATAAAGATCCCGTATCCTTTCGTGGTTTCACTATATCCAATAAATATTCCCTTCTTTCCAAAAGGTTCTTATTTTGTTCTTTTCTCTTTTGGTATGTGGGTATAAACTAGAAATCCAAATATTCTTAGGTGACTTAGGTCAGGTTTAATACCTGTGAATATTTCCTCTGGAGTGGTGTTCTCTAATACTTAGTGTGGGCATCGATTTTGAATGTAGACCGCTGTGTTAGATGCTTTAGCCCAAAATGAATAATGAAGATTTTTATCGTGCAATATTGTTCTGGCTGATTCGACTATAGACCTATTTTTTTGTTCAGCAATTCCATTCTGTTGAGGATTATAAGGTACAGAAAACTCCCTCTTAATCCCAACAATAATGCAGAAGTTCTTAAAATAATCAAATATGTATTCACCCCCATTATCCGACCTTAGGGTTTTAATCTTTTGTCCTAATTGGTTTTCAAATAAGGCTTTGAATTCTTTGAATTTGGATAAGACTTCAGTTGATTCCTTTTGTTTCAGAAAATAGATCCAAGTTCTTCTAGAGTAATCATCAATAAATATTATATAGTAGAGGCACCCATTACGTGAGGGTACTGACATAGGGCCACAAAGATCTCTGTGAAATTAGTTCAAGAATGGATTTGAATTTATGATCACTTTTAGGGAAGGATTGCTTAGTATTCTTACCTAAAGCACATCCTTTGCAAATACTTAAATGATCAGATTTTAGATTAGGTAAACCTTTTACAATGTTCCCTATAGATGAGAATGCCCAATAGTTAAGATGATCTAGCCTCCTATGCCAAATTTCCGTGGAATTTGAAGGTTCATGACTAAGCGTTAGGTTTAGGTTTTGATTATTACAAAGTTTGTAAAGACTTCCATCTCTGATTCCGATGGAGATGGCTTTCTTAATATAGAGTTCTTGGGCCAAGATAGAACTCTGTCCTCTTGAAATGTGATTCTAAATACTTAATCAGTAAGCCGGAAATAGAGACAAGGTTTCTCTTTATTCCTGGTACATATAAAACATTTTTGAGTTGTAGTGTAATTCTTGAATTTAGTTGAATTGAACAGGAACCAATTCCTTTAATAGGATGAAAGGAGTTATCTCCAATGGTAACTTCTTATGAGGCATGATTAGAGAATGTTTCAAACTTGTCCTTAAACCCAATGATGTGTCGAGATGCTCCACTGTCTATGATCCAAGCATTGTGGTTAGACTTTAATTCACTTGAAAGAGCTAAGTAAAAGGCATAGTTCTCTTTTTCTACTTTCTCTACATTTTCATCTTTAATTTCTGCTAATGCTGCTTGAATTTTCTTCTTTTCAGGACAGACATAATGAGAGTGTCCAATTTTATCACATTTGAAACATCTAACTTTGGACCAATCACATTGCTTGTGAGATTTGTGATTTTTGTTAGATTTCTTTTTGTTATACTTGAATTTTCTTTTCTTGTTTGATTTCACATAAAGTGCTTGGATTTCTCCCTCTTGATTTGAACTTAGTCCTCTTGAAGCCAATCTAGATTCTTCTTGTGTGCGTTCATTCTTTAACTGATCAAATTTAGGAAGTTCAGGTTGAGAACTTAAACCTTGAATAAAAGTTTCCCATGAAAGAGGAAGACCTCTTAGAGCAATCATGCTAAGCGCTTTGTCATCAACTCGATTTTCCATAGTTGCGAGTTGATCCTTTAGTTCAAAAATCCTTAGAAAATATGAAGTTATGGATTCTCCATTTTTCATCTTTATATATAATAGATCTTGTTTTAGAATTTATTATCTACTAGTATTGTTGATTTCAAATGTATCTCGAATAGTGGAGAACATTTTGAATGCAGTCTGAAGTTAGATATGGAGGGAAGAATATGATCTTTTACAAAATCTATTATTATTGCCTTATTATTATGTCTTTTCCAAGTTACTTTTTCTAATTCATTTTTAGGCATAGGTAGATTTGATTCATTATATTGCTCTAACTCCATTTCTCTTAATATTACTAATACTCTAATTTTCCATGAGGAGAAATTTGATGCACCTTCAAGCCTATCTTCTAGTCTCACATGATTCACCATTTTAACAATATGATTTTAGCCTCTTTCTGTTTAAACTTGGAGATTTCAGACTTCATTTTGTAATAGTTTTTCTTATCAGAATAGTTCTGATACCATGTTAAAATTGTGGATCTCTAATAGATAAAACAATTACAATGAATATAATAATAACAGTGATTGCTCTTACTTGAACGATAGTAGTACTGAATATATCTTCTGCTACAGTGATCTGCAGGTTGCTTACAATCAATCTTCTTCTTTCTTTAGATTGCAAATAAGTTGGAGAGACAGATGAATACAAATGATCTTGTAAATGAAATACTGTAAATAATATAAATGATGCCAATGAACCAATCACTGGGTTGGAGATGCCAGTGATTGATATCCTTCCTCAACGACTTGCATGGCATATATAAATCAATTGGTGGCCTTTGGCTATGTAGGGTCATGCCTCTTTGGAGGCATGACTAATCATAACATGCCTTAAATAAAACAAACAGATTATAAGTGCACTTAAACACGAGGAGCCCGATAATATATGACAGTCGATAAGTTAACTGTCGATGATAATATTGATGAACATACACAACCACATATACATATATATATAATTTATATATGTATGTATATATGTATGTATGTATGTATATATATATATATGTGTGTGTGTGTGTGTGTGTGTGTGTGTGTGTGTGTGTGTGTGTGTGTGTGTGTGTGTAGGTTTGATAATCAGCAGTAACAACTTCTCTATCAATCATAAGCACACCAATTAGTATATCAGATAACCATTGTTTACTTCTATTGATGCTAAAACATCAACAAACAACAGGTACACAACCACTATTATGAGGTCGTGCAACTACGAAGAATGTTACTACGAAGGATCCAACTATAACTAACCCATCTCACTACTAAAAATATCTGGGAACACAAAAACAACATTAAGCAAGAAGTGCAACTATGATTGAAATGAGCTCACCCACAAACACCCCTAAGGATAGTAGAGAGAGATTGCAAACAGACACAGGACAAACAAAGAATAACTGTAGAGCAAACAATGTGCAATAGAACTCACAGTAGAAGTAGGGAACGTAGAAGACACTGTGACTACCAGTAACAATCAAGGAGAATGTGTGCACACCAAAACAAACCACAGAGAAACACCAAAAACAAAGTTGCATGCACACCAAAGGAAGCTCTGGAGAGCACAAGAGATACCAGAATTGCCCACAGATGAAGTTGCGAGATGTGAGGACGGCCAAAGCTGCAACAACACTACAAAAGAGAGAACACAATCGAGCAGGAGAGAATATGACAACGACAACATAAAAAGCACAGGGCCCTAGAGAAACAAGACAAGGAGTAAGCACACCCACACTAAGCGAAGACATTGATGAAGCATACAAAAAAGTCAAAGACCAACACCCACAAGCAAAAATGTGTTGCGACCACAAGGAAGCAAGATAGAATAGACCCACCATTGCCCAATGATGATGACGCACAGGAAAAATACAGCAAAAACGCAAAGACGCAAAAACAACAGCACACACTCGATGACTAGCAAAGAACAACGGCACTACAAGGGGCCACCGCTGCAATCACAGGAATGGCAGCCACGAGTAGTCACGTGAGAATGGTCAGGGAGAATCATCGCAGGAAAAGAGGCACTAAAGAGTCATCTGAACTTTAACAATACTTTTTTCAATCTCATTAACCCCCCCTCATCCTCTACTACTAAATTGCAAAACCAACTAATCAAAAGGTTTCATATCAATCTCATAAAGGAACCACAAAGTTGACATTGCTCCACTCTTATCACAACATAAAAGATTTCCTCTTGTGGCATCCCAGTGAGATCCAAAATTGCAATCCCAATAACAACATGATCTAGGGCAATTGGATGAAATATCTACTCAGCCCAAAACCATTTTCATCAGTATATTTGTTCATTGAGTCCCAAACAAGAAAAACCTCTGTCACAAACGAGGGACTAGTAAAGATGCTTGTATGATCACATCAACAATTGGAATCCATGATCAATTGAACAAGTAATACATTTATGATCGGCAAATTGAATCATATCACTAATAAATAACCTCTAAGTGTCAAGGTAGGAAGCTTGAGTACACCAACAAACCCTACTTATTGCAATCAACCATTTATTATCTGGAAGCATGCATACAAACATCATGAAGTGACTGTAATGACCCAAACTATCCTAAGTGCAATTAGAGAATAATTGAAATCATATTAGTGGAATCAAATCACTAATAAATAACCTCTAAGTGTCAAGGTAGGAAGCTTGAGTACACCAACAAATCCTACTTTCTGCAATCAACCATTTATTACTAGAAGCATGCATAGAAACATCATGAAGTCACTGCAATGACGCAAACTATCCCGAGTGCATGTAGAGAATAATTGAACTATAACTAGAGGATCTCCCACAATTGTTAGCACTAGAAATTGCAACCCCAAGATTGAGGTCAACATAAACAATGTGAAAAAGTTAGGATAGCAGTAAACAATTTGAAATATCACTAGATACATAGAACTCATGAATACGAGAGTAACTTAAAACCCATCTCCTATGATCAAATATCCTCTACCATCAATCCTCAACCAAGAACTACTGATCTATTGGACTTAGGATAGCAGTAAACAATTTGAAATATCACTAGATACATAGAACTCATGAATACGAGAGTAACTTAAAACCCATCTCCTATGATCAAATATCCTCTACCATCAATCCTCAACCAAGAACTACTGATCTATTGGACTAAAGAAACCGTCTAACTCATCTACAAATTTAAGTTTGAGCTCATATGTAATCTGATTGGAAAGTGGACAACAATTCTAACGTTCATTATTGCAAACTCCAAAGATCCATAGCATAAAGAAGTTTCTTGTCTAGGACAAACTCCAAAGGTAAAATGTTTAATCTTACAACATAGACCTTCATAAGGTGAACTCCATGAGATTGAGAGATATAAAATAAATAATTGCTACTGTTGTACATAACTAAAATTGAGGAGGTACAATCCAATTTAAATAGCCTACGTAGAGGACAATAGCACAAATGAAGTTTTCAAGTATAAGTGTTACATCCCAAGTTTTGCCCTAAATTTTAAGTTGAACATAGCCGTTGATTTAATGAAACAATATCATGTGAAATTGAGTTAGTTAATTATAGTCATCGTTTATTTCTTCATATCATGTGAAATTGAGTTAGTTAATTATAGTCATCGTTTATTTCTTCATATCATGTGAAATTGAGTTAGTTAATTATAGCCGTTGTATCAATTTATTCATGATCATGTGAAAGTACGTTAGTTAATTATAGCCGTTGTATATATATGATGAGCATGTAGAGTTAGTTATTCTGACATTGATGAAATCCCTAATGGTCACTTAATGATTTTGAATTAGCAAATTATAAATCTTGAATTGATGTCTTGGCGAGAATGTCGTTTTGAATGATTACAGTAAGAAGACTGAAGAGAGAGGGGAAGCATTGCTAAACAAGGTCATTGGAAGGGGATGGTCGAATAGTCTAGTCATCAGAATCGACAGGTTTGACTTGATACTATCTTGGCAAGGTTACTAAGACTTGGCAACATATTTCATGGTGGAACCGCATGAGCTATAAAGTAGAACATCATAATAAATAATATAAAATAAACATAAATTCTTACCTTTAAAAGAATTATCAAATATTAATATTATTTAATTATTATTTTACATTCTCAAATATGATCATATGTAAATAATAAAAAGATGACACCATTACATTATAAATAATAATCCAATGATGCCACCCTATCATTACGTACACATAAGCATAGATGAGAAAATATAATAATAATAAAATAATATTAATTTTTAAAACTCCTTATTTTCTTTCTTTCCTTCTTTCCCTCCTTTCTTTCTTTTTCTTTTAAGTCGATTGAATGGCTTTCAAATTGAATCTTGTAACTAAAAGTAGCTGTAGAGGCAAGCTTATTCTATATTATAGATTTCCTTAATCGTCTATCAGCATTCATCTCCTTCGAATTTCCTTTTTCTTTTGACAATCGAACTCCTTGCTAGATATCATTGTAGTGACTAAGCTCTGTTCCGATACCATTTTCCAGTTAACTCTGTCTGACTTCATTCTAATCCAATTTAAATCAATTCCATCTTACCACGGGTTAGAAAGTAGGATTGGCAGATTCTTTCAAGTGCAAGACTAATCTCAGATTTTGGTGATAGAGTCACGTAAGATATCTGATGCAACCCGTAATCTTTTTACACCTTCTTCCTGAATAGTTTGGATTCAGAATTTGTTTCTTAAGCCGTCAGTAATAAGACACTGATTAAGCATAAAGTTTGTTGTTTTCCTTTTGCAAAGTTTGTCGCTTTCCTTTGTGATATTATGACATTGCTTTATACAATTTGTCATTTTCCTTTGTGATAATACAACACTGATTTATACATAAAGCCTGCCGTTTTTCTTTCTCTATATATATCCGAATATGTGAGATAACAAATTAGAATTTCTCTGAATCATTTATGGCTCAAGGCAAGAAAGATATCATTCCAGTTAGAATCAATTGTATCCTGATATATATATTTTAAATTGAGAGTGAGATATTGAAATCAGAATACCAAGGAATTCACCAGCCGAAGATGCCAATATGTGGTGAAAAAGGTGTAAAGTATCATTGTGATTTTTAATCTAAAAGCACCAAGGAATCCCCGGCTTGATGGCCTGAAAATGGTGAGGAGGTGTAGAGAAATCTGTAAAACAAAAATGACATCAAAATAAATAAATAATATGGTAAATAATGCATTAGCTCATGCATGTTCCATTCATGAAGGATGTTGTCAAGCCAAGTCGTGGAGATCGGGTTTGTTGACCCACATTTTTTAAATCCTTGGCCAGGGTGGAATTAGGCAAATTTGTCAAACAAGTGATCTTTGTTGATTGTCCAGATGCTTCAGTTATTTTGTCAAATAACTGATAGGACTTCAACCCACCTGAATACTCTGATGGCTGGACTTATGAACATCCCAAGCCCGACCTGGAGATAGGAAGGATCGTTCTATTAAATTAGAATAAGTGGGGATAAGTAATGGTCTGCGGTTGAGAGGTTAAGCCTATGTCAATGCTTCTCCTCTCACCAATGTCGGGGCTTGGACAACAAGTGAAAGAAGATTCCACAAATTATATTGTATGTTCTTTAAACTTCTAAATGTTTAATTATTTCATTTCAAAATGAAAGTCATTTATTTTACTAATAGTTGTTGCTTAATTAGTTAATTGTTCGCAATTATCTCAATTTGTAATTAGATAGTTATTTCTTTTCAAGAACATCTGTCTTTTAATTTCAGCTGGATATTTATTTATAAGTAGTTAAATGATCACAGTACATAATTATCTCATTTTGTATTTCAAGAATATCAGTTACTTATTTTCAGCTGAATGTATTGAATAGAGTTTTTATTTCAGTTATAAACAGTTGATGGAAATCAATGTCATGTGATATGAATTAAGAAATCAGTTTAATCACGGATTAAAAACTTGTTTAGGAACATCTGTATGTTACAATAAGCATGAAAGTTGAGTATTGCAATACTCAAAAATAACTTGGGAGTTGATAGCTAGGAAAGACCTCCAAGAGATCTCCAATTTACTTATTTGACCAAAGAAATTGTAGCAACATCCCTGAATGCATAGTTACACCACCTTGGGGAACAGGGAGACAAGGGGACGGGGGGACAAGTTTCCAGGACAAGGGAACAAGGGGGCCTCAATTTGGGGAAAATGGGAGGACGATGGGGGGACGGCTGTGTATATAGTATATAATATACATATGGTACTTAAAATGCTGATTATGAAAAGATGTATAACAATATAAGACAAATATGAAATATAAGTTCATCATGATTGCTATTGCTAGTTTAGTTTTACATTGCATCGAACATTGAACAATAAAAGAGATATAACTTCTAATTTCTATCAAACAAATTAAATAATCAAAGATTGAAGATTCAAATTCAAAAGTCATAGATATCAATTTATCAAAAGTATGAGTATCACTATCCCATCAATGTCATCATAAAGATTTTATGGGATTTCAACCTCTAAATGGGCCCCACATACCCTAGGGCTAAAAAACATAATAAAAAATTATTATAAAACCTTTTAATTTTTATTTTTTCACTTTACAACTTGCCCAAAAATGGGGACATTCATTTGTCCCCTAGAGGGGTCGAGGGACATTTCCTCATCCCCCTATCCCCATAAGGGACGCAAGGATGTCCCCCTGTACCCCGCAAGACTGCAGTCCAATGGTGGCACCGCTAGGGATGTTGGAATGTCGTCCCCATCTTAGGTGCATCAATGAAAATGGGTGGTACATGTCCCTGTGTTAATATGCCTGAATGAGAGAGAACCATAAAGTGAAGTGTCTAATTTGCAACTTGTTGTGTGTTTTATGGCACATAGAACACAATATAAAATACCAAGGATACTCTATCCTCTCTTGATCAAAATCCTCAATGCGCTAGATAGACGAAATCCATGATCACAAAGACGACACCAAGGTTCCAAATTTGTGTGGTTTTTGTTGTACAGGATAGACTCTCATGGTAGGATGATTTACTTTAAACCTCCAAGGAGACTTACATAACTATTCAAGATTTCACTTTGAACTTTTGAATTTCCCTCTTTTTCCAATTTTTTGGGTTTAACAACTATGAAGATTTCTAAAACAAACTACAAAAGAGGAGGGTTTGAGAAGATAATTCCAACCCTAAACTAATTCTATGAGCTAATCCTATGAACAATGGAGACAAGACTGCAAAAAAAAAGAATTTGAAACCTATCCTTGCTTCACCAAACTCGACAACTTCACAAAAATAGTTAATGTCCCCTTTTTAGCACAAGTTCTATGAGATTGTCGTTAGCCTATTTCTTTGTGGTCTTGTAGGCTAACCAGGACATTTAAGGGACTTTGAGGCTATTTGGCCTTGGCAATTTTAGTTACAGGTTGATCCGAGGTATTTGGATGCAATTTTGGGCATACTTACTATCTATAGCAAGTCATTATGGGCATGGCGGACTTCCAGTTGTAGTGCCATATCAATGGTAAATTCGTAATATCGACAAAATCATTTGTTTATCATTGATATAATTAATTATGTATTAATAAAGTTATTTTATAAAGTTAAATTTATTTGTTTAACTCTATTAATGCAGTCTTATAGTTTGTGAAAAATATTTAATAAAATGGCCCCCTTTAATCTATAATACATTTGAAGCATAAATAAAAGTTAGTGGGACTTAAGTGAAAGAAAATAATGTTACATGACATGAAAATATTAAAGAAAAAGCAATCACGATAAAATAGGGGTCGAAAAAGAAATCACAATAAAATAAGGGATGAAAAAGCAGTCATGTGAAAATAGGGGTGAAAAGGCAAAAAACGAAATTATAGGAAATGTCAAAAAGGTAGTTTTGTTTATCCCTCATTGTCAAGATGAGTGAAAAAGAGATTGAAGAGCTCTCTTTCAGCATGCTTGGATAATTTATGAATTTGGTAATATTGTGGAGATTCTTCTCAAGGGCTTGGAGGACGAAAAACCCTTCTTGCTAGCATTCTTCTCACAGTTGCAAGATATCATCTGGAGGATTTGTGAGAGTTCAAGGTAAATCAGTTTGGAGAACATTATATTTTTTAATTAGAGTTAATCTAGGCAATTCAAGGTTTGATTTGAGCAATTGGTGGGGCTGTTTGAATTGCTGATAACTGATAGCCTTTCCAGCATGCTAGAAGTGGTAGCTATAGCCTGTAAGCTGTGTTTTGAGGGTCATAGCAGTCTGCAACAGTATGGTACAGATTTGAGGACACCCTACAGGTTTGATCATACCAATTTGCAAGCCATCTGGAAGTGCTGGACATCTTTTAGCAGGGTTATAACATTAGAAATCTAGGGAGATGCATATTCTGGATTCGATTGTGTGCCATATTTTTGCATCGACGTTTCGAATCACACTCTATGATCCATCATCAGGATATGAAAAGCTGATTTTTTTTCTCCTCCAGCTTTTCATATCCTGATGATGGATCACAAAGTGTGATTCGAAACGTCGATGCAAAAATATGGCACACAATCGAATCCAGAATACGCATCTCTCAACTTTATCTGATTGTGGAAATTTGTTCATGTCAATTAGAAATCTACTCCAACAAGCTGCCAAAGTCTGCAAATATACACATAGTGACCGTACAAGTCCGCAAATTGCTTCCACAATCTGATATCAGCATTCAAAGAGCCACACAGACCTGCAGATAGCTGGGAGGTGACATTGAGGGCCTATTTTTACTATATATGTATTACATGAACATATTTTTTGATGGAATAAGAAATCCAGGTATGCATATGTCAATGGTTTACTGATCTCCTATGCTGCTTCATACCTGATTTGTAATTGTTGAAGCATTAAATTAATCTGAGAGGTTTGTTGAAGTTTGAGAAAGTAGTAGATATTTTAATATTATTGGTGTGAGCATTCTTATGCTATGAATAAGCAAAGACACTTTCCAAACAAAAAAGTGCATTCCATCTGCACCTTAAAATACAAATCAGAACTTAGCATTCAAACTTGTGTGACAACTGTTTGAAAAAATTCTTGCGGGGTGAAAGTGTGAAAATTTCTGAGAAACAACGCAGCATATTACAGTGGTATCAGAGCACATGTATCCTGCCATCCTGTAAAAGGTACCACTTAGAAGATGAAGCCATTTGAGGAGCAACTAATGGAAGGACTGCTAGAATTGAAGCAATGTTGTCAAAGTTATACTAAGAATTCACAAATATATGGCGACACTTTAAAACAATTGCATAAAGAAGTGTATGAGCATCTAGGGTGGTTAAGATCCATCTTTCAAAATAGAGAGGTAAATGAAGAGAATTCTACTCATGCAGAAAACAATGAGAACCAAACAAATGAAAAGAAGTTCATAGCAAATCATTCGAATGGAGGTAGAGCCATGGTAGATAAAGACCAAGTAACAGATTTTCAGAGTGACTCTTTGGACTATTGGATTTTTGCCTATCAATTAGATAAACAACAACAGGGAATAACCAAAATAGATACAAGAGACACACAAAACTACCCTAGGAAAACCCTTCCAAAATTGAAGGGAAAAACCCAACCACACAACAAAAAACACTTTATTGATAATGAAATGTTCGAGAGTACAATGTCTTTCGCTTGATGTGATATATATAACATATAGAGAGACTCTTTATATTACAACTGGAGGTCTCTTCAATTTCCCGAATCATGACTCTTTATTTTCAAATACAACTCTTCATATTTTCATGCCTCAACGCATGTTGTATGACTCGTCTTTATATTTAGTATTACAATTTATCATAGATCTCCTTTTCAATTAAAGGTGACCATAACGATAATAACATCCATATTTCTAGAGATAAAGATATCTATCATAGCTACAATCTCCAACACTCCCTCTTAGCGAGAGAGAGATCCTTAGATAAGCAGTCACACACGGCCGCAACCAAAAAATGTCAATGATAAATTCTAACCACAGATTCATAACATAATTCATGGAATTACTCAACATGAAACAACTGCAAGAATCACAATCAGCTTTCATCACAGACTCACTCAACATGATGCCATCATGAAATCTCTCAACATGACAAACCTGCAAGAATCACAATCAGATATCATCACGTACTCACTCAACGTGATGTTGTCATGTAATCTCTCAACGTGACAAACCTATAAAAATCACAACCAGGTTTCATCACGAACTCACTCAATTTGATGTTGTCATAGAATCTCTCAACATGACAAACTAGTAAGGTTTATAACCAGCATTTTATCACGGATTCTCTCAATGTGATACAATCATGGACTCCCTCAACATGACTTTCAACTCTCATTGTGAAATCTCTCAACATGATGACATCATGAACTCTCTCTACATGATACTCACTATGAAACTCTCATAAGTGAAAGGGTTATCAGAATGACCTTAAAAATATCATTAATTTCACATGAATAAGACCTCATAGTCAGCACGAAATGCAATCGCAATTGAGACTCATTTCCATCAAGAGTCTCAAAATCCTACAATACCAAAATATTAACAACAAATGTAAGAATGGTGCGGATTCAAGGTCCCCTCTTAATCAAAAGTACTTTGATCATACAAAAGGAGATCGCAAATGAATCCTCTCTCTGAAACACAAGCTCCCTTTGAATCTCAACCTCTCCCTCTGAATATGAAATCCTTATCTTGTAGCATCCTACAACCAAGAACATCAAAGAATTAAACAGTCATCCCAAATATATCTGTTTGAAGTATAATTTTCTTGATCATGCATAAATATGAATCAATAAACAATGATTATATACAGAACCAACAATAATGCATACAGTCGTTATACATAGACTCTACTTGAAGCGAGAAACAAAAATTATTCTGACTAAATAATATACGCAGGCTCCTTGAGATTAGTTTAGTCAATAAATAAATACGTAGCTTGCCTCTCTGCTGTTTCCGGGATGAGCAAGCCCATAGTGACAAGTCCCTCAACAACAACATCACTCAACCCTAATTCCCTTATTTTTTTTGGTATCTTTCCCTTACAAGAATATTCTGAGAACTCTACTCCACTAGAAAGCTTAATAAAATACATGATATCTTTCAATAGTCTTTCATTAACATCTTCCAAGTTGTCATGAAATGAAATCGAGGGGCAGCGCAGCACAACAAATCAATTAAACGGTGTGGGAGACGTAAACAAGAACCCAATCCTTCTATAAATCAAGAGCCTCCAACGATAGCCAATTGCGACCAAAGCCTTTCAAGGCATGACACGTAAACCGCTAATCAGCATAATTGTCCATGTTAAAGGTCGCTAATTCCTTCAAAGCTGGTGACATGGACTCCTTTGAAAGCTTCAAATTATTCAAGCCATAATTGCACTTCCTATGCAACCCTCGCACTTTCAACTTGCCATAAACCAAGCGTACATTAAGGACCACTATAGCTAGGCTAGGCAAGCCTACCCTCCCCTTTCATATCCCCGTCCCAAAATTTGATTCAAAATACTCATAATTAGATTAAAAAGATTTTAGCAATAATTTGCGCTTCTAAAGAATGTGGCTAAGCCAAGCACGGTAACACTTAAATCATAGAAAACGCTGAAAACATCGTCATTGAGATGGATAAGCATATTAGAGATGATAAAAGCAAACCAAAAAAGCAATACTCCATCATGAGATACACAAAGCAACATGACAGAAGGAAATCTTATTCATGGAGCGTACGAAAGGTAATCAAGGATGACAAAGGAAAACAGCTGGTACAAAAACCAAAAGAGGCCATAATCATATAAAAATACCTCCCGATGATACACAAAAAGCACACCGAAAAAGAACAAAGCCAAAAAAAAAACATATGAATAATTTACAAGAATTTTCTTGACGGTTAGATCCTGCCGACAGTGCCCAGGAAACAAAAATGAATGCACACAATAAAAGACAGATCAAAGAAAGAAATAACATGCATATGCTCAAGAATGTTTTTCAAAAACTGAAAAACGTGTTTGCTCTTCATCAAGACAGAATAGTACATAGAAGAGGCTAACTCCGAACATACACATGAGATTCGGCTCCAGCACGAGAATATGAAAGGACAAAGACAACTAATATCTCTAGCACTCCACACATATGAGATTTGATCAATACTAAATGACGCCCAAATGAAAAGAAGAAACACATAAATATTACAAATTTTGGAGGCAGACGTTTACAATGTTGGCACATGAATTAGAAGCTGATACGATAATGGATTAAAGGAAGACATTGCATTAAAGAAAATGACTCAAGACATATAAGAGATTTTGAGGTTTACCATAAGGAACCAATTCACAAATCAAGAATAAATACACTTCATTAGTGTCACATAAGAGAAAATGAGAATATAAAGGCACTAAACATAAAAACAAAGATGCAACAAAGGATGAGATATCCAATAGCACCAAATACACACAACCCGGAAGTGAAGATATATATTAGATATGCAGATATCTCCTATAGATAACTACTCCATCCAACACTACACAACTCCTTAGCAAGAGAAAGAGATGCCAAAGAAACAATATTATGAAAAAAAAAAAAGAGTCTATATCTCAAGACAAATCAACGAGGCCAAACTCAAACAAATAAAAAATAATTGAGAACTAATATTTCCAAAATATTGAAATAAACTGACAGCACAACCATTGCCCCCCGAAAAATTTAAGAGATAGATACATAAATTAAGCTATCATAACGTCAACACTGCAATACTTATAGATTGTCTACAAAAATAGCAATTTAAAATAGATACACAAAATAAAGAACTGGAATTTCCTTTATAGCTGATATTTAACTAGGCTTTGATACCATGTTGGATTTTTGCCCATGAATTAGATAAACAGAAATAAGGAATAACCAAAATAGATACAAGAGACACACAAAATTACACTATGAAAACCCTTTCCAAAATTGAAGGGAAAAACCAGCTACACAACAAAAAACACTTTATTAATACTGAAATGTTCAACAGTACAATGCCTTTCATTTAATGCAATATATATAACACATAAAGAGACTTTTCACATTACAACCAAAGGTCTCTTCAATTTCCCAAAACATGACTCCTTATTTTCAAATACAACTCTTTGTATTTCCATGCCTTAACATATGTTGTATAACATGTCTTTATATTTAATATTACAATTTATCATAGATGGCCTTTTCAGCTAAAGGTGACCATAACAATAATAACATTCATATTTCTAGAGATAAAGATCTCTATCACAGCTACAATCTCCAATTTCTATTGATGAGTTTGTGCATGAAGAGAAAGACAAAGCAATAGCCTTGGATTTGAGTTCAGATATTCTTAGAGATGTTGGTCGTGATACCATATGAATCCAAGTAACCACTGGCACAAACCTTAATGAAACCATCAAATACATACTAATCCCATAAACCAAGCATAAGCATAATCAACCTCCAGAATTAATAACATAATCAAATCACTTCAGGGGTGTATAACTCTCACAGGTCCTAACACTATCACTCACAAAGCAAGAGCATCAAGGTTGCATCCATCAGAATGACTTACAGAAATCAAATGGGAGAGGCACTACATATCCAATCCATTGGTGAGATTGTCCCAAATCTAAATTAGCAGTTTCCGTCCACTGATCTATTCATGGAAATCAGAGAGTTTTCACCTACCAATTTCAAACTTAGAGGGATTATTATGTCTTCAAGCTACTTGAACTGAAATCTAATGCTCCAACAAGGAGTAGAATTAAGTTGATAAAATATTTCATCAATGCATTCATTCTTCTCCTTGCTTGGCCTCTCTTAAAATAAAACTTTCCTCGAGATTTCCTCAAGAAACATAACTCTTCAAATGAACCTTGATTATTTGACAGGAACTATTATGTATAATTTAATAATATAGCTTAAGCACTCTTTCTTGTGACACAATGAGTTTTTATTTGTATGATAGGTGTTTGGATCTGTCTTGGTTTAATTTTTTATGGGGGAATTGCAATAGTTGTGTAAGTCTTCTGCTGATATGATTTTGTTTGCTGTTTGTAGACCTTGTGATGTCATTTATAGTAGTTTCAACATGTACTTTGGTTACGATGTTGTTCAGCATTGACAACATTATATGTGACAACGTGAGCTGTGGCAAGTGTGTGTTACAATTGGAATGCAAAAAAATTGCCCATTGATGCTTTTTTCATTAATGTCCTAATCTAAAAAAGTTGGGGTGCTACAAAATCACATTGCCAATTTTTTCATCGAATAAGTTGCAGGATTCCCAATGCTGCTAGTTTTTATTCCACTTGCATGATTCCCAAGTCCATTTTAAATGCCAACGAACTGCTATTTTTTCTACTATTTTTTCAACTTACTTAAACAATGCTTATATTTTTTAATTTTCCATCTAAAACACATTTTTATATTGCAGATTTAGATTTTACAGATGTAAACTAACAAAAAGTAACATTAGATCAATCAGGGTGCATTTAAGGGCATTCACCCTTCAGTAAATATCCATTCCCTTTTTGTCCAGTTAACACCTAATTAGTGATTTATGGTCTCGGTACCTGCTCCTTCTAAGGGTTTTGGAGCTTGATTAAAAGAAATGAAACTATAAACGAAGTGCATGCACCATGATGGCCCATGTGGTCTCATTGCCCTTGATTTGGGTTTTGGTACAAATGTCTCTGCCTTTTGACCTGACCTTTGATATCTTGATAAAGAACATGCCAAGGACATTACACCCAAATTATGTGACTCCAGACAACCTCTAGTTTTGAAAAAACAGAAAGTAAAATCTAATTTTGGGTTGCACTGAATGGAAAATGCAACAATTGTTTCCTTCATTTATCTTGAATAACAATACTAGCATCATTGACTTTCTGTATTCCAGATGATCAACTTGCAAACTTATACTATACAGACAATCAGAGAAAGGATTAGTTTCGTACCATGCATGTAATGGTTGCTATTTGCAATAATACAATAGGCAGTGCTCGTGCAAATTGGCAAAAGGATGAATATAAGGTGAATGAGTGGATAAACTCTTTCAAAAACTAGGGTCAGGCGAAACACCCCAAAGATGAAGGCTTGAATTATCAAAGAATGAGCAATGAAAATTACTGAGGTACATATCAAGGGCTTAATGTATTGATTCACTTGTTATATGTATATTGATACATTATCAATAGGAAGGCAGCAGTAGCAAAAAAGTGGAGGCATATATAGCCGATCCAAGCCATATATACAATTTAGATAATATTTGTCAAACTGAAGATTTGGAGCTAGCATGTTTGTTGGTGTATCGTTTCAAAGACACAACTTTTGATAACGCTTTAAGATACAAAACCCATCTTATGGTTAAAAAGTTAAATATCGAAAAAAGCAAGAAACTGTTTACATACCATAACATATCACTCGAAAAGGTTGTACAAAATATGCCTAGAAGACTATCCACAGGAACCATAAGATCACACAGAGAAATTGTTCCACGATGGTTCCATGAATTTGGTTCCATAAATTCGAGACGATTCAAACAAAATGTTTTTCCAGTAAGGATAGGACCATTAACCGAAGAACCCTTTAGCAATGCATTTTCTTCCATTTCTAAATCATTAACCTTTTCTTTTATTTGGACATCCCCGGAATTTTCTTTTTCCTTGTGGATCTCTGTCTGTATCTCCTTCCATTGGACATCAATCTCCTTGAAATTTGTTTCCCGGTCTGCTTTTTTGCCATCATTTGAATGACAAAACTCTTGCACAATATTACTTTCACTTAAAGATGCCTGTTTTTCAAAACACGTTTCGTCGGTTAATATAATGTTGACATTGTCGTGACACTCTTCCCGTTCTTCATTCGACGGACAGAAGGCAGCTTCAGGGGAGAGCATGTTCAAATTATTCCCTGCACTGAGTTGTTCTTGAGCCTTTCTGTAACTAAAAGCATTCTGTCTGGTTACACAGATAGAAGGTCGCTTCTCTTCTGTTGTAAAAAAGTCCCGATTCGACATAGACAATTTTTGTTGTGCATTTTTATCCGCACATTCTGAAGCAACTTTCTCACATATATCATCATAGACAAATTTACCAACATTTATTGCTCCTTTTTCGGTGTGCATTTTCTTATCGATAAACGGGTACTTTTCTGATATTTCTTGCGAAAATGCTATTCTCCCCTGATCATACTTTCCCACTACATCCTTTTGCACAAACCCTGCATCTAAGATATCCTGTCTACCTTCGTTTTTCAAATCGTCAGTTGTAGTGGATTGACTTATAGCAGATTGTTCTTGAATTTCGTGGCTTTCATTCCTTATTTGTTGGCCACTAATATTAACATAATTCAAAGTTGGGATGACAGAGGACGCCAGCTCCTCCACCACAAAGCCAAGAGATGGTCCAAAAATGGGATGAAGGGAAGGATGAGAAACGAGAGAAACCTCGTCCCCACTACACAAAGCCCTGCAATGCCCCACCTTCATTAGCTTTCCATTCACATACATCCCATTCGCCGAGGGTTTTACATATTTAATCATTGAAACCTCCTCCTCATTACAAGTGGAACAAGACAGCATTTGTTCTATACTTTTCTGAAACAACTTAAAATGGGCATCCGGTATTGTTCCATCAACAACGAAGAGTTTATTCCGACCTAGCGAGAGAGAATGGCAATAGAGTTGGCAGTGCTGCCTGCTTACCCTTACGTCTTCAAAAATGACATCACAGCTGCTCTTAGACCTGCCAAACGTATACATTTTGCCTGGAATTATTTTTAATATGGTGCAGATAGTATTTGCAGAGAACATGGGAACGCTTAGAGGGCGCAATGTATAAGCATGACCCCGTTCTTTCTCTTTCTGTTTCTGCTTCTTCCATTCTTGTCTCTGTTCACATTCCAAAATGCTGCCTCTTTTCGGCGAACAAGATGACAAGCGGTTGGCCATATACCTATACTCCACGTGAAGGCCCGCCCCTATCTACGAATACTGGTGCTTTTATCTCTTAATTTGCAAGCATGGCTGATCGGAGAATTAATACCTAGCTTAGCTGATAAAAAGGGAAAGAGAGTTGGAGAGGTTCGTTGGAGATCGCAACATTTTTCAGCTTTAGATTATTTTACTATTTTTATTTTTTATTCCGACTTACATCAAACTTTGTTAAAAGTAGAGAGGCTATGTACTTATCTTTAACGAAGTAAATTAGAGGCATAATTCTTAGAAGCAAGGGATAGAACAAAAATACAAAACGAATATCACCTTTCAAATTGGTAGATGTCATCAATTGGAGGTTCTATTAGAGAATTGCTTAATTAAAAAAAATATGATTTTATAATATAATAATAATAATAAATCTACAATATATGGATGGCGTTCGACAGTCATGTGTTTGTGTTGCAAGCTAGGGCATGTGTGCCCTAGCTTGTCCCTTATTTTCTATGTGCTCCTACATGTCGTGTGAGCTCGTCTCTGGTTGTTGATCCTTGGCGGTCTTGTGTTCTACAAAATTTTCTTGGGGGCCCTTTCTTGTCCTTTGTGAGTAATTGAGCATGGTGGGGTTTGGTGCCATGCGCTGCTATTTCTCCAAGTGCCTTCATTCAGCTAGTTGGCGCAAAACTTTTTGTCCATCTTGTTCTAGCCAACCCTTGTGTAGGGTGCCCTTTTGTTCCTAGAGGGTTGGCCCTTGCTTCTTTGAGCATTTTGCATGGAGAGTCAAGGCTTTCCCTCCTCCTAGGTTTTGCATGCAAGCATGAACATGTTTAATCCCTCTACATTGACACATATTGGCCCATTAGGGCAGACTGATGATTCTAAAATTGGAGCTCATGCTACTTCTTCATTAGAAATGAATTGTTTTTAAAAAGTAAATGACTACCTTGAAAGATTAGAGCATTGTCTAGTTCTGGTCATCCAACCGGAGCAAGCTTTGAAGGATGTGGAGTATTGGGGCAACTATGCACTCATCTACAAATTTCTTGGTCTCTGTCTCTCTTCCAATGTTAGACTCATGGACACGTGGAATCTAGAATCATGAAGGAGATATGGATATACTCTTAGTAGCTAATAACCACTTTGTGGTTATTTTCTCAAGCATGACAAACACAAATAAGGTGTTTGAAGGTGGTCCCTATATTTTTAATCGTGTTAGACTCTTCATCAAGCCATAGCACATAGGTTTTAACTCTGGTGAAGAGATCCCCTCCCGTGTACCTGTGTGGATTTGTCTCCCTAGGCCTCCATTAAAATTTTGGAGGGAAGATATCCTTCATTCGATTTCACTACTATTGGGAAAATTGGTCGGCTCAGCGAATCAAGCCCAAGACTATAAGGTAATCTCCTTTGTGTGTATTTGTGTTGGTTTAAATAACCCACTTCCAGACTCTATGGAAATTTTCTTAGGTTCATCATCGTGGATCCAACAGTTGGATTATGAGACTTTGTCATTTAGATGTAGAATTTCTCATGAGTATGGGCCCATCTACAACACTGTTGTCCCTACATCAGTGAACCTCCCTAACACCACTCCTAAAGTTGATAAGGGAAAGGCTCCCCTTTATGAAAATCTTGCAAACAGGGAGGGATTTATCTCAGTGAAACCTCGCATCAAAGGCAAAGGTAAAAAGAGAACCTAGTTGGATAGACAAGATGACAACACTTTTAATAGTTTTGAGGTTCTCGATAACATGACCCTAGAGGAAGGGATTACTATTGATATTTCTTCTGGAGGTAAGAGTATTCAGGTTCCTCAAGAGGATGAGTCATGAAAAGATGATCAACCAGTTGGTACTCAGCAAGATGAACAGATGATTATGATTTTACCCCCTCCAGGCCCAGATTGATCTGCTCTGGATATGTCATTGATTTAGGTGGATACTGTTGGAGTTTCTTCTTTTCTCATCTTTTGCAAAGGGATGACAGATAATGGGAAAGGTGCCAAAGCCTCTCCTACTTTGGGCTTGCAACAAAAATCCTTTAAAAAGGGCCCTCCGAGAAGTCTTGAAGGAGGGGAAGAAAGATTGATCAAGAGAAGGTGAAAAATGATGGGGGGTTCAATTTGGGTCCATTAAAATCATTGATTCTCACTTCTCCCAAATGCCTAAATGATTATTTTATCTTGAAATGTGAGGGTGTTGAACAACATCCTTAGAGAAAAGGTTGTTTGTAGATTGATTGATTCTCAATCTCCTTATTTAGTGTTCATTTAGGAAACCAAACTCTCTTTGAATGGTTTAGCCAATTGTGCTCCAAGGATTTGGCCCCATGGCAACTAGCAAGGGGCCTTGGGCAACTCAGGTAGAATTGCCTACTTCGGGGACCCCAAGAAAGTGTTGCCTCTTTGGTGGATTTCAAGTAGGTCATCTATTTCTTTGGCTAGTTCCAACTTGGAGACAAGGGAAAGGTGTTTGTTCTCAAATATTTATACCCCTAATGATCTTCTCAACAAATCTTACCTCTAGAATCACATAGATGATGTTGGTTCCACTGACCCATTTCTTACTTAGGTCATGGCTAGAGACTTCAATGTTGTCAAAAATTTGGATGAGAAGCGAGGCAGGGTTGTTAGGTTGGATCCTTCCTCATACATGCTCAAGACAATATTGGTCACCTAAATCTTGTTGACATCAAACCAACTAATGACATATTTACATGGAATAACAAAAGTGCTAGGGTTGAAGCCATTTCTAAAAGGCTTGATAGATTTATGATCTCTTGCTACTGGATGAATGACATATGGTCTACCACTTCTGAAGTTCTTAACTGGAGGGGTTCTAACCAGCCTATCAAATTATATGTTTCCTCTTTAAGAACCACCAAGAATCCCTCATTCGAATTTCAGCTGATGTGGTTACGATATCTGTCTCTGAAGGATTTAGTGACAAGTTGGCAACATGAGGGAAGGCTTGCTCATGGTACAACCATATTCATGTTTGAGAAGTGGCTTCAATATGTGAAATATAGGCTTAAGAGGTGGAATAAGCAATTTTTTGGGAACCTACATGCTCAAAAAGTTGTGGCTCAATCCATGCTTGATAATGTCACTCACGAAATCTGGGACCATGGCATGACCCCTCATTTGAATCACATTGAATTTGTGCTTTTAAGAATCTAGAAGAATGGGAGTTATGGGAGGAAATTTTTTGGAAACAAAAGTCTCGAATGGATTGGTTTTGGGAAGGAGATAGGGACACTGCATTTTTCCATAACTCAATCAAGGCCCGCAAGTATGGAAACTCTATTTCCTCTCTTGTCTCTTCTGCTAGAACTCATCTCTCTTCTTGGGAAGATTTATCTTAGGAAGTTGTTAGTTATTTCTCCACCTTCTTTACTGGGGGCCTTCTATGATTGATGTGGAAGCTATCTTGGACTGCATACCCCATCTGGTCTCTGTAGAGGTGAATATGGCTCTCCTTTGGCCCATTGTTCTATCTGAAGTGGAACAAGTTGTGTTTAGTATGAAGAAAGGAAGAGCCCCCGACCCAAATGGTTTTCCTATGGAGTTTTTCCAAGAATTCTAGAAAATGTTAAAATTTGATTTTCTTGAAGTGATTCAAGAATCTCATAGGAAAAAACAAGTGTTGAAGTCTTTGAACTCCACCTTCTTGGCCCTTATACCTAAAACTAAAGGTGTTAATTGATTGGATCAATTTAGGCCTATTTTCATGTGTAACACTGTTTACAAGATCATTATCGAGTTGATTGTTGAAAGGCTCAAGCCTCTTTTGGGCTCTTTGATCTCAAAGGAACAAGGAGGATACATTGAAGGTAGAAAGATTTGGCTGGAGTTGTTATAGCTATGGAGAGCATTCATTCCATGGCTAAGTCCAAGGAAAAGGCTATGTTTATTAAGCTTGACATGGTGAAAGCTTATGATCGGTTAAGATGGGGTTTCCTGTAGAGAATTCTTAGAGCTTTTGGTTTGTCTATAGAGTGGATTGAGTGGGTTCTCAACTATGTGATCTTCCTCCTCCTTCGTTCTTATCAATGGGAACCTTTGAATCTTTTTCTTGCTTCTCGAGGTCTTTGGCAAGGGGATCCTTTATCTCCTTGTTTGTTCATTATTATGGTTGAGGGTCTTGGTAGATTCATTAAGTCTCAGGTTGATAAGGGGTGTATTCAGGGATGGAAATGGAATAGTCACCTCTTACTTTACTCTCATCTTCAATTTGTGGATGGCACTACTCTAACAGAAATGGCTAGAACTAATGAGGCTATGAATTTTAGAGGGGCCCTAGATACTTATTTGAATGCTTTCGGTCAAAAAATCAATGAGGATAAATCCTCCATTTTTTGTAACACTATGCTACCCATCCAGATTAAAATTGTTAGGATATTCAAATTTCATATTGGCTCAATTTCATTGTTGTACTTGGGAAACCCTTTAGTCTCGGGCTCACAATGCATAAAGTATTGGCAGGGAATTCTAGACAAGTTTCAAAGTAAGGTCAACCATTGGACTCACAGGTGGTTGTCCTTAGTTGAAAGAGTTATCCTCCTTAGAACTGTTGTTCAGGCTCTTCCTATTTATAGGTATTTTGTGTAGGTTCCTCCTGTCTCCTTTATGAAGGAATTTGAGGCCTTATCTCATCAATTCTTATGGGTTGGAAATATTCTCTTGCCCAAATGGAGCCTTGTTAATTGGGATATAAATTTCCACCCAAAGCATGTTGATGACCTTGAAATCTAGTCCATAGCCCTTGTCTTTAAGGCCTTGGATATTAAATTATATTGGAGGTGATGCAACAACTAAGACCAGGATTCGGCAAAGATTCTCACCCATAAGTATCTTTTTGGGGTTGATAGTCACAATGTACCTCGTCTTCCTTTGGCTGGCAAAGGTTCCAATATTTGGAACACCCTCAAGACTCATGTATAGCTTATTAAAGATTCTCTTTTTTGGATATGCAATAGTGGTTCACATGCTATGTTCTAGTAGGACTCTTGGGATGGCCACCCTCCCATTCTCTCCAATCACCCTGAACTCCAACCCCTTTCTCACATTTTTTCTAATGTTGGGAGGACAAATGTAGAACACTTCAAAACTGTTAGGCATATGGGTTAGATGGAGACAACTTGTTGGAAGAAGCCACATGAGTGGCCCTTGGGAGGCTCACCTAAAAGTCATGCAACTCTTGCCAACATATTGGATGGTAGGCGATATTTTCCCACTAATGAGATTGATATTCTTGCTTGGGCGCCTAGTCCAAAAGAAAAATTCACAGTTGCCTAGGGTTATGCCATTCTAGATAGAAAACAACATGTCTTGGATGTTGTGCCTTGGTGGAAGAAGGTTTAGAACAACTTCTCTTGGCCTAAGTGCAACTTTCTCTTATGGCTAGTGGTTCAAAAGAATTATCTCACATGGGAGAATCTTCATAAGTGAAGCTTTCAGGGTCCCTCTATTTGCTCTCTCTATTTCTGAAGTGAGGAATGTGTTTCTCACCTATTTTACATATGTTCTTTTTTAAGAGAAATTTGCCACAATTGGTGGGAGTGTTTACAACATGGTTGTATCAATGCTACTTCCCTAATTGACTTCTGGCAACTTGGGTAGATCTCTCGCAAATACTATTTTTCTTCAAGTGGCTTGGGCTATTGAGCTTGCACTCATTATATGGAATCTTTGGCTAGAAAGAAATTGTTGTCCATCTTCTACAACTCTAGTTTGAGAAGTTTACGATTATAGCAAAAGATTATGATTGGGATTTAGGAGACTATTTATGCTAAAAGTGACATGTCCATTAATATTGATCCTAGTGATCATAACATAGTCAGCCTTGAAGATAATGGTAGGGCTAGCAGTACTTCGATGAGATCCCATTACGCCAAACATGAAATCTCCCAAGAAGGAAGATAGATGCCCCCTCCTGTTGGTGTCCTTAAAATCAATACCCTTGCGAGGAAATCTTGGGCATCCTGGCATTGGTGGCATAGGAAGGAATTGTGAGGGGTAGATTGTATTCCTCTTCTTCAGTTATAAAGGGCAATTCTCTAACAATGTGATGGAGGCCCTTGCCAATGAGGAGGTTGTTGAAAGAGGTTGCTCTCTTGGATGGAAGAGGATAATATGTGAGTCAAATTCCTAGATTGTTGTGAATTTTCTTAATGACCAAAGAGTTGATTAGGTTAATTGGCAACTAGCCTCAATTGTTAGGCAAATTTTGTACCTTCAGAGATATGTGGGTTTTATCTCCTTTGTTCGTATCCCAAGGGAATGGAATGGTGTGGCTGATATTCTGGCAAAGTGGGCTTCTAAAAATGGTAATGATTTGAATATTGGCAAATGAAACGGGTGTCCTAGTCACTATCTTGATATCTTGGACAATCTCTTAGACACAAACAATTCTCTATAATGTTGTTTTTTGTGGCTTTGGTTGTTGTCCTGGCCTTGTCGAGCCTCTGGCTCTTGTATATTTCTTAGTTTCTTGAATAAATTTGTACCCCTCTTTTAAAAACAAATTTCAAAAAATCTACAACGTATATTACATCTAGAATAATATAACTTTGAAATCATCCAAAAAAAGTAATTTATGAAAAAAAGTGGTATGATAAAATTATTTTTCAATATTTAAGAGTTAAATTTGAAATATAATGCTAGTGGAGGAAATGTGCTTGAAATTAGGGATTAAAAAAAAGGTTTAATATAATAATAAAAATCATTTTTGGAGATTCATAAATCCACATATAAGAGTCCAATTCAATCAACCAATTGAAACATAAAAATATAATATAGCAAACTTATCAAGGTAAAAAATTGTCATCTAGTTTTTAAAAACCCTAATATTTATATAAAAGAAACAAATAAAATAAATTTTAATTGATATATTAGAGTTTATTTAATAACACGTTAATGCAAGAAATTCAAAATATGTCACAACAATACTTAGCCTATCGACAAGTACTAATAATGGTGTAAAAAAAATTATTATTTCACTCTTGGCTTGACAATTTGCTATTCCATGACATGTGAAAAACATGAGAAGTAGTAGTGGTAAATGCAAACAACGAGCAAAATAAGAAATATGAACAACGAGCAAAATAAGGAATATGAATAGTGGAAAAAAAAAAAAGGAATATGAATGTCGGAAGTAGTCAAATTTTCATTATTTTAAGATTTGAAAAAAATAAATCTAAAAAGTTTGATGTCTTCATTTCATGTTAAACACATCCAAAAAATATATTGTCTATGATGTCTCCGTTGCATGTTAAAAAAGAATTGAAAAAAAAGTTTTGGATGTAACCCACTTAAGAACATAATTATTACAACACCAACAATGTTGTATCAAGATTAGTCAATTAAAGAAAAATATGTTTATAGGGTAACGATTGTGCTCGTCATTTAGAATGTTGGAGTTCAAAAATGAAACCAAAAGCAATGCCAATAAAAATATATTGACCCTATTTAAAAAATAATATTGTAGTTTCATCAATGGACGAATGAATGAATGAAAGATTTTAATAACATCTATGATGCCAAAGCAACCTATCAGACCACTTGGAAATAAAACACACTCCCCAGACAAAGGTTGCAAGAATATTAGGCATTTTGAAGTTTCTTCTTTAAGTCTTCTCTTTGATAACGAATGTCGATCACTAAATTTGCTGGCATGTTTAGATGTGTTTCCTCAAAAAGTGTAATGCCTACCCCTAGTTGACTTTTCTTGTCATACTGACATATTCTTTTAAGCTAGTTTTATAATTGTGTTTTATGATTATTGGTACTTGGTTACTAGATTTGATTAAATGTGTTTTATACCCAGTTGTTTATATGTGATGAGTTACTAGTTATTTAATGTGTTTATGTTTATTTCGATGATGATATATGTATGTTTAGTTAGTGATTTCAGTTATTTCATGATGTTAGTTAGAGGAATGATTTATATGTAGTTCTATGGTTACTTTCCCCATACTTGCATGTGTATGGTGTACATGTATATTTTCTTTATGTTTGACATTTTTGATGTGGTTAACGAAGGGAGTCGTAGTCACCTGCTAGTTGGGATCTACACGATGTACCACTTCCTGCCATTGCTTTTTTAGTTTAGAATATATGTATTTGTACATGCATGGATTTTATGTAGATTGTAGGTACTGGGAATCGACTTACTTGAATTGCCAAGATGAGTGTACCCTATCATAGTATTTCAATTATATAAGTGGGGAGATAACTCTTGAGTCTAAGTCCTAACCTAAGTCAACTGTCCTAGAATGTAGGATAAGCATCTAAGTTAGTTTCACCTTTTCAAATTTGGCAAGTGACGTGAATTCATGATTTTGACCCTAGAGTTTGTTTTGGTATTATTTACTTAATGATGAGTTTTTGTATTTCATTTTGTGAGTTTGTGATATTTTCTATTATAATTAAATCAAGTTAAAAGAATATTTAATGAAATTTTATAAAGAAAATTGAATATTTAATTAATTGAGAAATTAATTGAATATTTAATTAATTGAGAAATTAATTAAATAAAAGAATTAAATTTAAAAGATTAATTAAAGTTATAATTTTGGTATTTTATATTTATTTAATTTAATAATAATTTATTTAGGAGTTTAATTTTAATAATAAACTCTAAATAATATTATTAGTTAAATTAATAAATATTATATTAAAAATGTCTCGTATTTTTAATAAAGAGAGAGTAAGCAATAATTTAATAAAGTTTATTTTAATTAAATTACATAAAGCTTATGCATGAAATTAAAATATAATAAATTCATTAAAGAGAGAAAGCAAATTAATTTAATTAAAGATATTTTAAATTGCCAAAAGGTGTGCATGAAATTAAAAGAGATTAAAATATAATAACAGATAAAGATCAACGAGTTCCCTCGCGTGATTGCACAATGAGAGCCCCAAATTTAGGGGATAACTCTCTATTAGAGATCTAGAGCTCGTTTTGCAATAACACAGGTTTGGAGGAGCCGATTTCTGGGAAGAGGGGTTTTGAAAGGAAAATGAATTGCTTGTGAGTTTTGTGTAGTTGATTTGTTTAGCATCAGATCCAGGTAGGATCTTGTGGGTTTGTGCCATAGATACTCATTCTTTGGTTTCTCTGTCTTCTCCATGTTTGTGAATCTATTTTCTAAATTAAAATGAATTTTGAAACCCTTGTATGTGATTTATCATTCTTCATTTCAGAAAGCTCTATTTATGAATTGAATCTGAAACCCTTGTTTGATAAAAATCAGTTTCCATTATTAAAATTGTCTGTAAGTTAAATTTGAAACCCTCATGTTGAAATTATCGCTTTTCGTTTCTTGAAAATATCTATGAATGGATTTTAGTTTTTAGATACCCTTGTTTAAGTGTTTCAAATCGAGATTTGGGTTTTGAAAAGGAAACAAATTTTGTTTTGTAGAATTTTACTGGTTGGTTCGGGTTTATATACAGAGTTATATTGGGAATTTTATCAAATATATATATATATATATATATATATATACAAAGTAATTGGAAGTTACAATGTAATTATATTATTAAATATATATATAGTTTTGGTGGGAGGGGACCACCACCCCACCACCCCCGTTCTCCTTTCTCCTTTGTCGCAGCTACCAAGGTAGCGACTGTCGTAGCAGTAACTGACATTGGCAATTGAGCCGCTAGGTGGCTATCCCATTAATGGGAGATGCAATATGTAATCACATGGAGTCTTTTACAATTTTATTTATTTATTAAAGTTTTATTTTATTATTATTTTTTGATTGGTAATAAGATATATTTTATTAATATTCAAAAAATTACAAGCTCCTTTACATCGTTTCAAAAAATTGCTTCCTGACATGTCATCTCTTTACATCTGCCATCTATGCTACACCCATACTTACAAAACAGAATTCCCAGGGTTAACTTTTTACAATTTGATCTTTCAAAAACTTTCCCTTAATCTGAATTACAAAAACCTGACAAATTTTATTTTTTTAATCCCCTATGAACATATTATCTACAGTTTATCAACTTTTAACCCATTCAGAGCTCCTTCAACTTCGCTGACCCCAGCCGCTGCATCCGCTGACTTCCATTGAACTACAACGCCTTTTTCGGAAGCTGGAGAAAGGATTTCAAAAAATAGACTACCATTTCGCAGCTTTCATATTAGCACGAATTTTCGTGTAAGGGAGAGAGTTCATCTTGCTATCATAATTGCCCAAAACAAAAAATAGCTAACAACCTCCATTCCATTAGGCTCTGTTGCCTCCTCTTGCCGAACGCTTCTTCTTTGGAACAACCCAGTTCGCTAGCTCCTGGTGTCCTTGCGCGTTGAAATCTATGATGGCACTCTTTAGGGTATTCCATGCTTCTCGGCATTCATTAACATAAGCCTCTTTTTCAAAAAACCCTTTTGGCCAATTTACAAATTGGATAACTCCTCTCTCTCACCCTTCCGCCGTGTCTTCATAGTCTTCACTATAGTCAAAAGCCTAGCTCGGGTGTGCCCACTCCAACATGGAGTCCATGTTCGGGATGAGGGTGTCTTTGAAGAGCTGATTCATTACCCATTTCACTATCTGTTCATGCTCACCTACCTCCAGGCCCCACGCCATCGTCATTGCCACAATGTCGACCTGGATTTTCTATCTATGATCCACATTTTGAAAAAAAGGACCCAATGTTTGCTGCAAAGCCTCCACCACGTCTTGAGAGGAGCATTTTACCATCTTTTTCAGACAAAAATCTGCAACACGTCTGAAGAGAGCCTTCTGTTGATGCTCTGTTTTGAAGGTGAATGAGGGTTCCATTTCTCTCTTCACCAAACTGATCAAATCTTTGCCCTATCTGTCTGTCGCCCTTCTCACTTATTAAACTCCAATACGTGCAGCTCTTAAAGATTTCATAAATGTAGTTTATATCCTTACAATAACTTTAAAAGGGAGTCTGCGGCCTCTTTAAATTCAGATATTTCACATGCTTATACGGATTTAGTGCTTTGGTCATAATGCCTTCCATCTATCGCACTATTTGCTATTTCATTCACCTTCCAATTTTATTTGCTTAGCCATTTAAAAAGCTCTCCTTGCGTTGAAGCTTTCTCTACCCTTAGTTGCTCATCATTCATTGTTAGAGACTGTTTTGCTAAGATGTCTGCCTCTTTATTACTTGCTCTTTTAATATGGGTTATTTTATAGTCTTCAAATTTTAGTAATTCTTGTTGTATGAGATTTATAAAAAGTTGCAGATGCCAAGCATTTACACTTAGTTTGGAGATTGCTTGCACTGTAATTAAAGAGTCACCTTCTAAATGTATTCTTTTAAACCCCTCTTTATTGGCTAATTGAACGGCTATCAAAGCTGCCTGACACTCTGCAATGTTATTTGTGCCAATTGGAAGTTTTTTTGCTCCTACTAGTAAAAATTGCCCAGCACTATCTCTGAAGACTACCCTAACCCCTGAAACTCTTGGGTTACCTTTTGCCTCTCCATCGATATTTACTTTCACCCAACCCTCCTGTGGTTTTGCCCATGCAATCTGCTCCTATTTTTCTAATTTATTGCTTGTAACCAATACTCCTGAGGGAGATTTAAATCTAATCCCTGTCCACAATCTTTGCATAAGTCTGTCTGCTTTTGTGAATGGGACTATCATTCCTTGTCTCCTTGTTGCCGCCACACTTATTGTTTCTTCTATTGCATTAATTATTCTGTTTAAGCATCTTCTTATGCTCTCCTTTTCACCCCTAAAAATCCTCCTGTTTCTTTCTTTCCATAACTCCCATATTATCAGAGATGGAGCTACTAACCAAATACTCGACAGGGTTGATTTTCCATGTCCTCTTGGCCATCCATCAAAGACCTCCCTTACTGAATGTCCTCTTGGGCCTTGCCATTGTAATTTAAATTGAACTAGATCCCAGCACTTACTAGCATATTGGCATTGGATTAATAAGTGATCTAGTGATTCTTCTTGTTTTTCACATAAAGGACACCTCGATGGGCCTATAATCCCTATTCTCCTTAGTCTTTCTACTATTAAAATTCTTCCTCTATAAGCAAGCCATGCAAAGGCCCCTGCTTTAGGTAGTGCATCCTTATTCCAACAGAGATCTTTTGAAAGGAAACTTTCCTTTCCTGTTTCTGCTAAAAGGTTATATCCAAGTTTTACTGAGTACTTACTTGATAAGGATCCAGACCATATAATTTTGTCTTTTCTATTAGCTATCAACACATTCCTTTCTTTGAAGATAAGTTTCATCTGCTCCTTTTGTTCTACTGTTAAGTCCTCCCTTGACACATCCCGCCAACACCATTCCTTTCCTTTCAAGCTTTCTTTTTCAATCATGTAATCACTAACTGAATTTCCCCATCTTTCTTTAAAGTAGGATTTTAGTTCATTAACCTCAATTGAGTTTCCAAGAGCTTCCATTCCATTCCACGAGACCTCCTAGAATTTTTCCGATTTCCCATCCCCTATCTGCCATGAAATATGCTTTGTGATCACTTCTCTACATGATAACATAAAGTTCCAAATAGCTGATCCTCTTGGGGGGTTTCTAATTGTGAAAATCCTTTGGTCTTCCATAGAATCTAGGTATTTGCCTTTCAAAACTTTAACCCAGTAAAGTTGTGGATTCTCATATAGAGTCCATATTAGTTTTGCTCCCAATGCTATATTCATTATATTCCAATCCCTCAATCTTGCTCCCCCTTCATCCTTGGGTCAACAAATTTTATCCCATGCTAACAGTGGAATCTTGTTTTCTTCATTGGCTCCATTCTAGAAAAAATTCCTCATCTTCCTTTCCATAATCCGAACCACTTTTTTAGGGATATCGAGGCACATCATAGCAAAGACTGGCATTGCTGACAGGACTGTTTGAAGCATCAATATCCTGCCTGCAAGAGTTAGCCATCTGCCCTTGCAACCATCCATTTTCTGTTGACACTTTTCAATAAGCTTATCCCAAAATTCTGACTTATTTTTGCCTGCAAAAAAGGGATTCCTAAGTACTTATTTGGCATTAGTCCCATTTTTATATTTAGGATACGACTGATTCTGCATTTGACATTTTGGGAGGTATTGAAGAAAAAAATCTCTGACTTTTTCCAGTTTATAAATTGCCCTGAAATTCTACCATATAACTCTAACGTTTCTTTCATCACCTTTGCTTCCTCTAGACTTGCTACACCTACTAAAAAAGTGTCATCCACAAATTGCAAGTGCGTAAGAGGTTCCACTGTTTCTGTGATTTTTATCCCCTTCCATTGACCAAGTTCCCTTTGTCGTTGAATCAACCTACCCAACACTTCTGCCATGATGATGAAGAGAAAAGGAGATAGTGGATCTCCTTGTCTAATGCCCTTTTTTGTTTGAAGAAGCCTTGTGGACTCTCGTTTATCAAAACTGAGAAATGAGGAGTTTGAATACAACTCCTAACCCATTGGATCCATTTCTTGCTAAAACCAAAATGACTAAGTACTTCCAGCAAAAAACCCCTATCTACCTCATCATATGCTATTTTAATATCTAGCTTAACCATCATATTTTGTGATTTCAAAGCTCGGATGGAATGTATTGCTTCATGTGCCACTACTACCCCTTCAAAAATCGATCTGCCTGGCAGAAAACCACTCTGCTCTGTGGAGATAATCGAGTTCAACAACTGCTTGAGTCTGTTGGCCATCACCTTTGAAATTATCTTGTAAACTATGTTACATAGTGAGATGGGTTTGAAGTCCTCGAAAGTTTGCTGAGTTTCCTTCTTTGGCACAAGTGCTATAAAGGTGTTATTAAAATCTTTCAGGATGAAACCCCCTTGCCTTGATTCCTCTACTACTTCCCATAGGTCTTTCATGAAGATATGACTCAATTTTTGAAAGAACATTGCTGGAAAGCCATATGGTCCTAGAGCTTTATCCCCTCCTAACCCTTTCAAGGCTTGAACTACTTCACATTCATTTATTGTCCCCATCAGAGCAATGTTCTGGGCTTCAGTGATCGTTGCTGGTATGATATTCAGAACCTCCTTAACCCCATGTTCATCCCTTTCCTCATGTTGCCTCCTATGTGAAAAAAAGTTTACTGCTTCCTCATTTATTTCCTCACTATCTTTCTTCTGAATACCATTCATATCTTGAATTTCGTAGATGCTATTTGCTGCTCTTCTGATTTTAACTGAGTTATGAAAGAAAGTAGTGTTTCTGTCCCCTTCCTTTAGCCACACTTCTCTGGATTTTCGCCTCCAAAAGGCCTCTTCTTTGTTTAGACAAACTTCCAGTTCCTTCCTTAAAAATTTCTCAACCTTGAAATCTTCTTCAAACATACCATTTTCTATAACTTTGAGGCTCAGAATTCTTAATTTCTCTTCAACATCCTTTTTTTTATCAAAAATATTGCCAAAATGCTCACGGTTCCATATTTTAAGTTGTTCTTTCAAATATTGTAGCTTTTTAAAGAAAATAAAAGCTTTATTACCTTTTCTTGGTGGGGCCTATTTCCACCATTCCTCAATCAATTCTGAGAAGCCATCTAATTTCATCCACATTGCCTCAAATTTGAAAGGGCATCTATCAAGTGTTTTTTCATCTTAAATCCTAAGTATTATAGGAAAGTGATCTGAACCTTGGTAAGGGAGAATTTCTGCATCACAAGACCAATTTACCTTTGCCCAATCCCCTGCCACGAAGAACCTATCTAGCTTTTCAGCTATATGCACAAAACCTTCTCTTCTATTGGTCCATGTGAAATCACCTTTTTTGAAATTTATATTAATTAAACCATTGTTATTGACAAAGGCGCTGAAATCTTTTTGACTTTCTGAGAGCCATCCTTTCCCCCCTTTTTTGTCTTCCGGATTTAAAATGGCATTGAAATCCCCCCCTAGGATGATCACTTCATTGCTCGTTTCCTGCACTTTCTCAGCTAGGGATTGCCATAATATTCTCTTCTGGGCATTGTTATTTGGCCCATAAACCCTAAAGAAGCAGTAAAGATGTTTAACATAAACCTTTGCCCATTGCCAATTTGCACTTGAAAAAGTCTCCGAGATGGATATTATTTCTGATTTCCATAGAACCGCTAGACCACCAAAAGCACCCTCTGCTCCTGTCAGTATGCATTCCCATCGTCTGAATTTGTTTTTAAAACTAGCAAAATCTTCTTCTTTGATCTTAGTTTCCTGAAGAAAAACTAGATCAGGTTTTGATTGATCAAGGCACCTCTTGATCAATCGAATCTTGTTAGGGGCATTGCAGCCCCTGACATTTCATGATAGTGTTTTCATGGCTCCTGGGAAAAGGCTAAGCCTTTTCCCGATCTCAAATTTTTTGTTTGGCTTGCATCTTTGCCCGCTATTTCCAACTTGACCCTGTTAGGTTTTGGTCCTCTTTTCCCTTTACTTCCAACATTAGGCTTCTTCTTTTGTGTACTGGTTTGTTCTAAAGACCTTTCCTCCATGATGCCTGGCACCTCTGAAAGACCGAGGCCATTTAAAGGATCCTCATCTGTGGGTGACTCCTCCTCATCTTTACCATTGCAACTTTCCAAAGTTTCTTGAAAGGATACACTTAAGTTTCTACCTGGGGAGACTTCAATATCTTTGAATACTAACTCCTCTTCTACTAAGAGCAACTGATCCCTTAGAGTTCTATTCAAATCTGCCTTGTCTCCTGAAAGATTTAGCTGATCATGTATTTCTATCACTACATTCTGTAAATCCAACCTTCCACATTCATCAAAAGAGTTTTCCTGTCTTTGTGTTCCAACCTCTACTGACTGAGTGTCTTCTTGCTCCTTATTAGCCCTCGGAGCTATCACTTCTTCCCATGGAGTTTCCTCTACCACTTGAGTGGAGTTTTCTTTTTCCCCCAGGAAGTCGGTTACAACTGCTCTACTCTCCATACATCTTTCCTCTATAACCCTTTGTGTAGGAAATTCCATATTATCTTTTAAAATAGTTGTGGGGGTTTGGTGGTTTGCTTGTAGATCCTATTGCATCTGACCATCCATCTTCTCCAAATCATCTAGGAGCTTGTTTACCTCTAGACCTTTGCCTTTCCAGTTTCTGTCATTTGGAACTGTTGCTGGTAGAGTGTTGTTGACCTCCCCTTCCCATCTTTCAATCTGTTGCTTCCACACTCCATAATCCATGGTAAGATTAATGTAATCTGGGTAAGTATTTCCCTCTTTTAAAAGGATTAAGATCCTCAGGTGGGAAGAAGAATCTTTTTTATTTAGGGCCATCTCAAAACTTACATAATCCCCTATTGTGTTGCCTATCTGTGCTAGCACCTTCTCTTCCCAGTATTCTGTTGGTAGATTATGAAGATTGAACCATATAGGGAGAGACTGTAATTTTTCTTTACTTGGGTCAAAATTTGGCCTCCATTCCTTGGTTATGATACCCTTTCCCTCCAATAAATAAGGACCATTGTTTAGAATGGCATCATTGTCTGCTTTACTCAGTGCTATGCCCGTATAGAAGCCATTCGAAAGGGTTTTTAAACTGCATTCCACCCCCCATAAGGATTTGCAACCCATTCTAACAATTTTAACAGATGGCCAGGGGCCCAACCATTTAAAAAAGAAAGCTTTGTCTCTCAAAACATTAACAGATTCATTTAGATTTTCACTATTAATGCGGATAATAGACATTACCTCATAAGTGGCATTGTCTTCTGAGATGTTGTTTGCCTCCTCCAACGATTTTGCCCCTTTGACTGCTTCCTCTGTTTGCTTTGGTCTGTAAAATTTATGGGCAATCTTTGAGTAGTCAAACTTGTCAAACCGTCTGTAGAAAGGGTCACTCCTGTTTCCCCCATTACCCCATTGCCCGATACTCCTTCTGTTTTTTCTTCTCTAAGGTTGAGGGAAACGCTCACGTTCTTGGTAGGGAGGAAAAACTGAAAGTCCTCCATTCCTCCTATAGCGATTCATGGGCCATTTTCGAGAAAGTTGGTTCCCATAGGACCAGCCATCATGGCACCAAAACCCCGAGAATCTTCCTTCACCATGTCCATAAAACCCTCTTCCTAAAGCAGAGGATCGTTGCCCCCTACGTTCAAATCTCTGGTTCGCCCGCTCCCGCTCCATTATGTGGGAGGCCAATACTCTTAAAGTTTTATTTTATTATTAATATTAATTATTAATTATTAATACTTTTATAAATAAAGTTTATTATTATTAATAATATTTTATTAATATTATTATATTAGTTAATTTAATAATTATTAATAATAAATAATATATATTATTTTATTATTAATTAATTATTAATTTATTTTTATCAGTAAACAGTTGAAGCCTTGAATGATTTTATTAACTTAAAAATAAAAATTACATCAACTTGACTCCATTCAAACGGGCACTAGTAGGAAAGAATGAAGAAGAAAACCTCCAGTCTCTCTCGGGACATAAAGTCCTATATAATTACATCTTAAAAGGGGCATACCCCAGTGAGCACATAACCTATTAGATAAAGTTTCAAATTACATCATAGCGTGGGGCATACCCCTACCAAAAAAGTATTTGTTATGGGTATAAATTGTCAATAGAAAAATTAGAATTCATATAATCTAATGTCCATAACCACCCCTAACCACATAGATCTCTTGGCTAGAGCAACGCTGCTTCCATAAAACTTGATCGAACAACAAAGTTAGTATATAAATAAACAATCATTAGAAAAACCACCTATGTGAATTTGAGATATGGATAATCTTGTACTCAAAAAATGGTGGTTAGTAAAAAAGAGTGCTCAGTGTTTAGAGTTCATCCGAGCCCATGCATTTACATAAAATAGAGTACTAATAATCTCATGGAGAAAAACAATCAAGCCAAATCAAATTGGTGCCGCAAACCCTAACCTCCAGTGGAGATCTCCTTAAGAATACAGGGAAAATTCAAATTGGATTCAGATTACCTTTAACACCAGTTTCAAATTCAAAATCTAGTCACACACCATAGCTAAACTACCAACCGAGGCGACTAAATAAGGATTAGAAATAGACAATCCAAACAACCTCATTTTATCCATTGTCAAAACTTAACACCTAGGGAGCTCGATAGAGATTTTGTACTAATCATTGATCTATAGAGACAATCTGACCCTAACCCTAGTTTTATGGAGACAAACCTTAATCTAAGACTTTAAATGAGGAATATCAAATTTGTCATTAATCTGGGATTATAAGGTAGAAATTGAAGCTATATCACCTCCCTCGTCTTAATCGGATACAGAGCCAAGAAACCCCTAAATCGAACAGTTACATTATAATCAGGTCTTAAATTTTATTAGAACATGCCCTAACTAGAGAGCATTACTAAATCGATGCAACATCCTAAAGAGCTCTAAAATCCTTATTCCAGCAAAGGTACTAATCAAAGGAATGCTTGTAAACCATAATGCTAGCTAAGAAAAATGAATAGCTAAATTAAACCTGAATTTAAATTGTAAACCATTTCAGAAGTAAAGGAAATAATGCATTAATGATATAAAATTAAAAACAGAAAACCAAATTACTTTAAATCCTAAAGCATTCAAGATAAAGGTTAACAAACAAATGCTACTAATAAACATACTTATATTCAACCCAGATTCAGTACATATTAATAAAAGAGAGTATACCTCTTTGGCAATGGGATATAGAATTTATTGTCAATACTTCTAATGGCTTTCTCCAATCCCTTCCTCCAAGTTGGGACAATTATATCAAAACAGAGTCTTATAATGGCCTCAGCTTCCACCTTCGCCCTCACCATGCATCCGATGAAGGAGCCGATGATGTCACTATTGGTCCTCCAAGTAAATTGGTAATCGAAGGCCCCTTCTCCAATGGCTCTGCTAATGGCAATTCGTGACATATCATCCACCGGGGTGAGGATCTTGTTCCATCGCTCCGATTTTATGTTTCCATAAAAGGCCATAGTTCGATTTTCAAATGCATGAAATAGACAAATGTTTGTTTCCATGTTTATGAAATGAGGACAACAGATAACAGTGTGAATGAGAGATCCCAGATAAAGACAAAAGAAGCCTCTGGAAGGTGATAGTGATGATGTCATCTGATGATGTAGCTTGCTCTAGCTTAGCATTACCTTGCCTCTATTTCAATATGATGGGAACATCATTGAATACACTAATGCCAATAATGCACATAAAGGCTAGGGAAGGGCCATCCCAATTCATGATGGGGGAAAACTTTACAAGCGGACCCTTGCATCAAATGATATGCCTAAAAAACTATAACCAAATCAAGACCTTCCACATGGTAGTGAATTAGAGGGGTTGATATTACTAAGACGTGACCCGAGGGGATAAGGTATGACATATATTTAGTAGAATATATATATATATATATGTACATATATACATATGTATATATGTACATATGTATGTACATATATACATATGTATATATGTATATATGTATAGATATGTATATATGTATAGATATATATATCTATATATGTATAGATATATATATCTATATCTATATATATATATATATATATATATATATATATATATATATATATATATATATATATATATATATATATATATATATATATATATATATATATATATCTTTATGTATAACTATAAGATATGAGCCTATATCAATAAGAATGTTGTTGTCTTATACTTATGAATGATCATAGATGAGAACAAAGAAAGAGGATAAATGAATATGTGTGTGTGTGTGTGTGTGGAAGTATCCGAAAGGTGTCTTCATATATCAAGAAGGAGAAAAACCAAAACTGTGACAATACTTGGAGAAGAATAAAGTTAGATAAGAGGATAGGGCACAAACTAGAATATGAAAATCATCATAATTCTGGGAGAGGCAAATGATCCTTTATGATTACTGAATTGTCCCCATCTATGCCCAAATTTGCTAAACTATCCGCTATCTGATTGCCTTTCCTATAAATGTGACAAATCCTGCAATCTGCAAACTCATCTAAAAGAGAAAGGACCTCTTCTAGATTGGAGTTGAGCACCCAATTGGGGGTTGTTCATTTTCTAATCACATTTAAAATGATTTGTGAATCTCCCTCTATAATGCCTTTGGTTAATTTCAATTTGTGGCATAATTGAAGTCTTTGCTTCAATGCTTCTAATTCCACAAGATTATTAGAAGTAGGTTGCATAGACATAGCTTTTTTAGCTATCTAGTGACCATTCTCATCATTAATGATGCAACCAATACTAGCCTTGCTAGGCTTGCCTCAAGCAGCATCGTCAGAGTTCAGTTTAGCCCACCCATTTGGGGGGGGAGGGGACCCATCTACAGTTAGCTCTAGCCTCCTTACTAGTCTTTCGGTAAAAAAGTAGGGGGTTAATCAACTTAACCCAATTCTTCTTCATTTACTCATCCCACATGGAAAAGGAGCCTTCCTCTTTTCGAGAATTTTAGAGATGCAAGTTAGTAGTTTCCACAATACCAGCTTCAATTTTTAAAATTAATTCTTGAGGTTCCAATTCTTGGTTGTGGAAGATACACCAATTTCTTTCCTTCCAGATTTCCCATATCAAAATGGAAGGACAAATGTTCCATAGTTTATTATAAACACCCTTGACCTAGCTAGTGGGCTATCCCTTGAGTAGGTTAGGCAAATAATTCGAGAACGGTGTTGACCATCCCAGCATACTCCTAAGCCATTCCCAACATTTTTAGGAGAAGGGACAACTGAATAGGATATGATCTGAGTCTTCACTATTATGCTTACATATAATGCATCTAGATGGACCTTGCAATCCAAGCCTCCTCATCCTATCCATGGTCAGAATTTTGTTTTGGAATGCTAACCATAAGAAAAAACCTACTTTAGGGAGACACGAAAAGTCCCAACATAGCTTGAGTGGAATGTCCACATTGTCCAATCTTTGAGAGTCTACAATAACCTTATATCCATTTTTCACACTATAATTACCATCGTTAGACACAACCCAATAAGTTCATCTTTCTTTTTTGATTGCCTAATCCTTTTATCTTCTAATAGCTTTTCATAGACTTTAATTGTTTCAACATCCATGTCCAAGCCATCCAGAGATTTCCACACCCATTTTGGTTTACCATCTTCATAAACCACGGTCCTATAGTCTCGAACTCTAATTCCCCAAAGAAGTTAATTTGTGTTTGAGATCCTTAATTGTGCAACTAAGATGCAAAGGGGTTTGACCATCCCATGAGTCTTTCCAAAACAAAGCTGCGTCGCCCTTACCTATAGCCCAAGTCAAGTACTTTGAGATCAAATGTCGACATTTTAGCATAAAGTTCCAACATCTTGACCCTTTAAGAGGGTGTTTCATCCTAAAAATTAATAGGAGATCCTCCTCATTTAAGTATTTATTGTATATTATCTTGGCCCATTTGTGATCTCTATCCTTATAGAGGTGCGAAATGAATTTTTCCCCTAGTGCTTCATTTTGCCATTGTAGATTCTTGATCCCTAGACCACCCAAGTCCTTAGGTTTACAAATTTTCTCCCACTTAATGAGTGCCAATTTTTTGTCCTCTTCATAGTCTTTCCAAAGAAAATTACACATTTTGGATTCAAATTTGAGGAGGTTCTGTTTGGACAGTGGTAAGCAAGATAATGGGAAGGTCGAAATGACTAATAATATTGATCTAATCTTAGTACATTTTTTGGCCTTTGTTAGCCATCTATCCTTCCAGTAGCCAAGTTTGGCATCCATTTTTTCCAAGGTATTACACCACACCTTGCTAGATTTCAACCCTTTTTCTAGGGCAATTCCCAGATACTTGCAGGGGAATTGACCTTTTTTGTATCCCATAATTTTGTAGATCTATTGTTCCAGTGCTGGTTTCATATTCATAAAGTAAATCTCAGATTTGAGCTCATTAACTTTTTGACCAGAAGCTTCCATATATGTTTTAATAATGGATTTTAGACCCAAAGCCTCATTTATCCTACTTCTGCCTAGCAAGATAGTGTCATCAACATATTGTTGGTGAGTGATATTGGGCATATTTTTAGTGATTGGAATGCCTACAATTTTTTGCCTATTGTATGCATTAGTCACTGTTCTCCCAAATGCTTCAGCCATGATGATGTAAAGGGAGGGGGATAATGGATCTCCCTGTCTAATGCCTCTAGAAATATCAAAGTAACTTTCTAGTGTTTCATTAATGAGAATTGAGATTTTTGTGGTAGATATGAGTTTGTAGATAAGATTGATCAATTGATGAAAGAAACCAAAAGATTCCAAAACCTTATAGAGAAATCTCCAATCAACCATGTTGTATGCTTTTTGAATATCCAATTTCATGAACATACATGGCTCTTTGTTCATCCGTGCTGAATGGATTGTCTCTTGAATGGTAATAATACCATCCAGAATACATCTACCTGACACAAAACCCATTTGTTCTTCTGATATAATTTTAGGAAGTATATCCTTTAACTTGTTAACTAGAATTTTGGAGAAAATTTTATACATTGTATTATATAATGCAATGGGTCTGAAGTCTCTTGGGGTTTTAGGTTCTGACTTTTTGGGAATCAAGGTGAGGAATGAATGGTTGATTTCTGATAAAAGAGTGCCCCCATTTTTAGATGCTTCAATTAATTTCCAGAGGTTTAAACCTATGATATCCCAACATTTTTGATTAAAAAAGGCTTCAAAGCCATCTAGGCCCGGGGATTTATTCGGATTCATATCAAACACCACCTTTCTAACTTCTTCCAGTGAAATAGGTTTGTTTAGAATCCTATTATCTTCTGGTGTGACAATTTTAGGAATCCCTTTAAGTAGATTAGCTTATGCTAATCTATTAGACCCTTCATAGTTGTTTAAAGTATTCTGAAAATAATTGATGAAGGTGTCCACGATCTCACTTAGTTTATCTATCATAACACCCAAATGATTCTTAATAGAAGTAATTATGCTCTTTGATCTATTGTATAAGGTGGAATTATGAAAGTATTTCGTATTCCGATCTCCTTCATCTAACCATTTTTCTCTAGATTTTTGTCTCCATAAAATTTTCTCTTTGGCTAGGATATCCTCTTGCCTTGCTAATATAATCTTTTTCTTGCATATAGCTAGCATTGTCCATCCCTTTCTTAATAACTTCTGAGTTTAAGTCCTGTAATTGTTTTTCTATATCTAATTTTTCTTTAAAAATGTTATTGAAGTGTTCCTTATTCCATCTGAGGATTCATTCCTTGAGCATCCTCATTTTGGCAACAAATACGAACATCTTAGATCCTTCAAATTTGTCTTGATCCCACCATTCTTTGATGTTGTTAATAAAGCCAAAATCTAAGAACCACATTTTCTCACATTTAAATGGATTCCTAGCAGGTTTATGTGGTTTTGAAAATTCAAATCTGACTAGAAAGTGATCAGATATAGTGACTGGTAGCAAAGAAGAATGATAATTCAGGTTAATAGCATTATGATCCCCTTTTAACATGAACATGTCCAATTTTTCAGCTATGTATGCAAAATCTTGTCTCCTATTGTTCCAAGTATAACTATCATTACTAATTGGTATATCGATCAAGCTATGAGAATCGTACCATACCTTGAAGTCCTTAGAAGCTTGCGATAATTGCTGATTACCACCTATTTTTTATTTAATATCTAAGATTGTGTTAAAGTCTCCTCCTAGAAGGAATAGATTATCTTTAAAATTGTTCATAAAAAAACCAATTTCTTCCCAAACTAATTTTTTACCAAGGTTGGTAATAGGCCCATAGACATTAATGAGGATGAATTTGAGATCATATTTTAGGCTCTGAACCTAGCCACTCATCCAATTATTACTTATATTAAGGATGTTTATATGTACCCTCCTAGGGTTCCAAAGGATCCCTAAACCCCCTAAAGCCCCTATTGATTCTTGAAATACTAAATTCCACAAACCTAACATTTTATCTACTTTAGAAATTTCTAACTTATTTAGTTTAGTTTCTTGAATGAGAACAATGTCAGAATCAAAGGATTTGAGGTTATGTTTTAATAACATCTTTTTGCTAGGGGCATTAAGTCCCCTAGCATTCCATGTCATGATCTTCATACCTCCTCGGGAAGGCACTTGCCCTTCCCAACATTAAAAATTTGGTCAATCTTTTGTTGTTCTCTACTGTGTTCGTCTACTTCTCTGAGTTCTTTTAGTGATCTACTACCTCTTTTGCCTTTCATTTTGCCATGGATAGGGGATTTAAGCCCTTCTTGGTTCATTTGAATCCCCAGCTAATCTAGATTAGATTCTACCCTCTTAGCTACTTCAATCTTTTCTTCAGGGCTCCTTTCCGATTCTTCCTGTATTAGTTCTTTAAGTAACTAATTCACAAGGCCAGAATGCTTCTCTAAGTCTATAGTTGATCCAATTTTGTTGTTTTTGCTGGTATCTTTGTCCTTTTTCTCTTGTATTAATCCTTGCTCTTTCATCTGAGATTGGCTCATATTATTATCCTTCTTTTCAATCTTTAATAAATCTTTTCTTAGATCTTCATATGTGTAGTTATTCCCTCCTAATTTGAGGATTTCCTGAATTAATTCCTCTTTTTGTGCCTTTGTGCTTTCATCAATATTATCAACACAAAAGACTTGAACCAGCTGGTCAGTAAGATGGTTCAAATTGTCTTCTTTTGATTTTGTCATGCTCAATTCCCCCACTACTGGATCCAAGATGCTGTCCTTATTAAAAAATTCTTGAATTTCTTTTAATGGTACCTTATATGTTGTCCCTGTGTTCATATCTCTACTAGGATGGCTATTGTTAGGAGTGAATGTAGAGCTCTTTGAAGTTGTTGGTGTTTGCCCGAACTTGTATAACTCTTTGGATGCCGGAGATGGTATTTTGTCTTCCATATCCTGAAACTTAATATGCTCCAATTCACTTGTTTCCTTCTGTATTATAGAATCCTCTACCATTTTCTCATTACAGTTGAATAGAAAATGATTCTCAATATCCTCTATATTACTCCCTTTACTATCCCTTTTGGTTACTACTTGTTTGGTACTTGAGGTCCTATCTTGCTCAACACCTTTATTTGCAAGATTTGAGTTGAGTTTAAGATGTTTTTCCTTGGATGCATTCTTTGTCTTTTTCAAATTAGCCAACTTGGGAGATCCATTTTCTTTTTCTTTATTTATCCGTTGGTGCTGATGAGGCTGAGGCTCTCTATTTCCACTCTTTCTTGAGTCCTTGATACTTTTAGATGTTTTCCTTTCCCTTTTTCCTTTCTGTATTTTGAGGAACTGACCATCAGTTACCAAATCTACTTCTTCTTTGTGATCAACCACTATTATTGATTTAAGTCTTACTTTGTCTACTGGAGGATCCTCTGTCCTACTATTGTTTGTCTCTTTTATGTGAAATGACTTTGTCTGAAATACAAACTCATCTTGTGATTTTGTAGGAAGATTCTACTCTATATATTTTTGATTCCTTTTTTCTTCATTATTCTCATCCAAGGAAACTTACTTCTGAAATCAAAAGTGAGTGGGAGGGTTTTAAGTCTGATTTTGTTGAATTCATCTATTTTAAATTTTTTCGAAATCTTGCCTTCATAGATGTGAAAATTAATTTCATATGAGGCTTTGTTAGTAATTACTTTCTTATGAATCTTTGTTGGATGATTAAAATTGGTTTTGATAAGCAATCTAACATTATTGCAGCAATGGTAAGAAGAATCAATCTTGATAATTTCCCCCAAAGTTGATCCAATAGATTTGAGAAAGTCTAATTAAAGCAGCTCCAGAGGTAGAGAAGGCATATTAAACCAAGTTGGAATCTTACATTCTAACTTTTCTATTCAAAAATCATGAGACCATTCTATGAATTTGACAATGTGACCATTAAAAAAACACTCAGAAACTAAAGTAAATTCTTTCTTTACAGATTCTTCCTCACATTGTAAGTAAAGAATCTTGTCAGAGTAGTGAAAAATACTTACCTGATCCTCACAGTTTTCTTCAAGCCAATCAGATAGAAGAGGGAAATCTCTTAGGGGGGCATTCTAGATTGCGAAGATTCCTCCCTTTTGGCACTCCATCCAGGTCTCTTCGACTTCTTTATTGGTAATTATTATGGGATTATTTGTAGGTTTAACTGAGGAATTCAAACCATATGATTTAGGGTTTGGAGAGGAGGTGACATTCGAAGGTGCTTGCCGATGATGCAGAGGGATGTAAGAAGTTGAGGATTTCAAAATAGCTAGAGATTGGCTCCTAGAGTTTCCTGGCTAAGGCGTTGCAATAGGAGTATGACAATTTTTTATGGGAGGAGGCTTGTGTAAATGTGAATACACATACTTGGTCAAATTGAAGATCGTAAATTAGTTGTCTAAATGTTCAATTGTGAAGAAAGATTGGTGAATGTGGGTACTTGGCGTGTTTGTTCATGGGGGAGGAATTTTGGATGTGGCTTTCTTGCGACTATTTTTCTTTTGTTGCACTCGAATCCCTTCTTTCCATTGTTGACTATAAAGATCACCCTTGAGTTTCTCCAAAATAGTGAACCTATTTGCCGTATCTACTGCAAATTTTGCATTGTATGGGTCTTGGACAACCATGTGGAACCGTTTGTGACCTATATTTTTGTTTACATTCTACCATCGATTACTATTCTAGAGTGCATGCCTAGGGTTTTCCCTTCTCTTTTTTGCTAAAAAGTCTGCCCTACGTTATTCATGGCTCTGTAAAAACTCGACATTTTCACTTTTTTATTAATCATTTATGTATTTATTTGTTTTTAATTTCTATTATTTTATTATTGATTAAATAATTATTAGTATTGATTATTTAATAATAATATAATAATATTTAATTATGAGATTCTTGTAATTATAATTAATTGAAATTCTAATTAATTTATTATTACAATATAATTGTGAGGCAAATGGGTAATTGTAAATTGGGAAATTGATTGTTTGGTAAACTTGAATTTTACCTAATGATTTAATTTAGATATGAAAATGATTTATGAGTATTAAAACAAATTTGAAAAGGAAATTGATAATTGAAATTTTAGGAAATAATTATTTAAAAGTAAATTCGGATTTTACTTGATGATAATTTTATGGAAATATTTCTATTATTTTGGGAGATTTATTATATCTTTTGATTACTCAAAAACCTTATCAAATATAATACTTTGAAAAGGTGATAATTGGAAACCTAATGGTATATTGAGTCTTGTGTTTTCTTTTGAAAACGAGTTGAACTATGAAACTATGTTTAAACAACTTTTTATGATTTGCTGAGTGTTTAGACTCGTGTGGACTGAGAAACATTAACAAATCAACATTAGGGTAATTTTATGATTTGGAAAACCTAGTAATTACCATACATTGAGAAAACAAAAATGTGAACCCTAATTGAGATTGAAAACTCTATAAACAGTTATACTTGGAAAAGAAAACTGAACCCCTAGTTATTATTGAATCTTTGTGTCTTGAGAATGAAAATGAAAACTTGAAAACCTACAATGGAAATTAAATTTGTGTGTTTTCCAAAACCTAATGAAAAATTAGAAGTTACTATTGCATGTGCTATTTGTGATGTGTGGTTCACTATTTTTGTTTAAGGGGTTGTTTTAGCTTTGACTAGTCAAGATGTTTACTAGAGGCTAGGGAGTTTGTTTGTGATGTCATGATGATGCTTTGTATATGATATTTTATGCCTAACCACGGTGATGTGTCATGTTTATTCTATGAGGAATTTATTCAGATGGTTGTTATTGCTGTCCAATATCTCTTGTGTAGAATTGAAGTGTATGGTGTGACCTACCTTTGAGTCTTTGATCAATTATCTTTGATTACATCCCAGTTTCTTGTATAGGAATGAGGTGATTAAATGATTTGTTTTGGTGATGTCATGTTATGCCATTGATTTGGTTGATTTTGGATCAGTCCTATTAGGATGATCTTATTGGTGGAATCTTTGATTATGATTAGTAATATTTCAGTACTTTCCAGTTGCTTGTTTAAGAACTGATGTGTGGTTTATAGTCATTTGAGATCTTTTTATTTTGTTGAGCTTAGGGTAAGTTTTATCTATGTCATGTTGGGAAGTGGCTTGCAATGGAGGTTGAGGCCCTAAAGAGGCTAACGAGTAACCCATTGGAGGTTATTTTAATAAGTGATAACATTTCATTAAATAGGTTTAAAATGAATTAATAAGATATTAGTACCACAAAAAGTCACTAGAGGGTTGGAGTATTAAAAGACTACCAACGTAACCTTAGAGCTAACTTGTTAGTATGCCTTGTCTGTATGAAAGGATACCAACGCTGCATAGAGATACTAGGGGGCCATAATATTAAAAGACTGCTAGGTAACCTTAGAGTTGGCTCATGCGATGACACTTTCCCACTTGCATAGTACATTTCCTATGTGTCTGTGTTGCCTCTAGGTTTAGTTGATACTTGTGTCTTTGTACCCTTTGAGATAGTTTTCTTTCAAGTGATTCCTTGAACCTAGATGTTGATTTTGACTTTTGAGTTTGTTATCCTATTTGGGACTTGAGTTTATCTCCTCAGCACGATGGGAGTGGACCTTTTTGGGTTCCACAAGGTTGG